>JAXIVJ010008424.1:30000-55689 GCA_036785665.1 Chirona hameri
CAACATGCTGGAGCCGGTGGGTCACAAGTCGTGGGACTGGCGCATCATGGGTGGTCTGCGCTGCCCTACCGAGGCCAACCCGTTCTTCACGACGCGGATGAATCCGGACGGTCGTCGGTGATCAGATGGCGCCACCGTAGGAGGCGGAGGGTCCGACCTGTGGTACCGAGCAGGCTGGCGGCGGATCACGGCACTGGGCCAGGTCAGAGGACCAATGCGACCTGACCGGACCAGGGCGGAGGACCACTGATACCTGACCGGACCAGGGCGGAGGACCACTGAGACCTGACCGGACCAGGGCGGAGGACCACTGAGACCTGACCGGACCAGGGCGGAGGACCACTGAGACCTGACCGGACCAGGGCGGAGGACCACTGAGAGGACCGGACCAGGGCGGAGGAGAATCGGTCTAAATAACCACTGCCACTGGTATTTTGTGAGCCACAACTAGTGCCAGCGGCGATCCAAGAGGCGCTGCTTCGAGTCCGTCGCTGGCAGTCATGTGATGTACTTGTTCCTTTCATAGTTTGTCGCTCGAGTACCGCGCGTAGTGTGCTGGCATTGGGACAGTTAAGTCCACGTGCGGGTCTGGACTGAAGCACGTTAGTGAGCCCGTGCTTGTGATGAAGGATGAGGGGGGCACGTGCCACGTGGCACTTTGTCACGTGATGGCGCGGTGCCAGAAGTGACGGGCGACGCATGGCTGGTGGCAGACTGGAGTGGACGCCCGCGGCTCAACGGCTTACTGTGGCTCGTGGCAACTTCAGTACAAATGCCTATCTGTGGTGTCAGCTAGTGGGCTGCAGAGGCACGCTCACTGGCTCAACTAGGCGAAACAGGTAGCTACGTTCATTGTGCGTGCGACATAGCAGCGCTGCTGGCTAGGCCACATTACCACATCATTTCAGCGATGGCCGAAATGATGCGCATTGCTTGCAACTGGATTTTGCGGGTCATCTGCGCAATATTGCAGAAACCGCATCAAAATGCCTTGCGCATTCATGTAGGTGATGCTTTTTAATGGAAGTGTTCATTCGTACAGTGAGGATAATATGGTGCTAGTGCGTCCGGAGCATTCAGATGGGTTCATTTGTGTTATCTGGATGTATTTTAAATGTCTTTGAGCCATTTGTATCCCTTGCTTCGCACAACTCCGAAGCTTCAAAACCTGCTTTGTCTTTCTATTTCTGAGCTTCTTAAAACGATCTAAGTGGTTGCCTGAGGGCGTGTAATACCACGCGAGGATCGTTACCGTTTATGTGATCTAGGTATGTGGCAACTGTGCACACGAGTACGCAAGCATTTGGAGCTTATTGGTTTGACAAAATTTCCGCCCTGCATATGCTGCTTGGTAAATTGCAGTAGTGGGTAAGGCAGAATCCAATTTTAAACGCGTATTTACAAGCTCTAACACACGCATGACGGAAGCTGTGTACCAGAACGTTCTGCGTAGTGGTTGATGTGCTGATAAGTCAGAAGCTGGAACGAATTCAATGGAATCCAGCTTATTGCCGAAATGTCAGTTTTTGCGAGTTTTTGGGAGGCAAATATTTGGCAAGAAAATGTGATAAAACGTCTACCAAAACAGGTGAAGACAGATTTAGTAGCTAATGTTCCATGTAACATATATTTAAGGCACTTCCAGTCACTAACCCTCCTGGAAGAAGGCTTGCAGAAGGCTCTTGATTTCTGTCTGCTTTTCGAATTGTGCTCGTAAACGCTGGATTTTTTCTCTCGAAAAACATTGACGACGAGCGTTCATTTGCAGCCTATGATTAACCCCAACTGCGTTTGTAAAACCAACACCTTGCACTGCGACACAAGTTTGAAGCTAATGTATATCGAACACCAGCCATGACATATATTAGTCGTATACCGCAAGCTGCTCATATACGTCGCGTTAGTATATAGTTTGGTGCCGCTCCGGTGCGCACGCCGTGAATGCTCGGCAGGTTGAATGCATCGTCCGTGCCGTGTTTACCCATGTGTTCGTCCAATGACAAGCCACCGTGCGTGTCTCATCCATGTTGTAATTGCTGTCATTCTCATATGGAGATGTTCATTGTGCGATCAGCTATCGATATACATACAACCTATACACGTGTGTCTCGTCTTCTATGAGGTTGTTAAGCCTTTCGTGCTATAACTACTATGCCTACGCGCCATTTAGTAGGTACGAGATCAAACGGATATCATCTACTGAGGAATAGCAAAACAAGGGCTTGCAACAGTCGAGAAACAGTTTTCACAAAAGTGAGTTAAAACTTGGCACCACAATTATTATATAGGAACTTATGCCGTGTCAATATAGCATTGGCTATTGACACCTCGGAAATTGCTAATGGATATTAATTAATTGAAGTAATACAGAATCGGCAGTCGCAGTGATTTAAGCCTGCTTATAAAATAAACTAGTATCAAAGCATTGCCCATTGTCGTTTTCGTTAGGAGTTTATCTACCTAACAAAGTTGGAGGGACGGGGACATTCATTTTTTTTTCTTCATACAACGCTTAATAGGCCTGATGTTAAACAAGTTGGGTGGAGATACCCAATATTCCGCGGTGGCCGAGCCCATCATTGTTCCATATTAAAGAAAACGTTTTCAATCAATGCTACAGTTTTCTCCGACGGTTTGATCAAGGTATTGGAAAACTACTCTGTCGACGAAACAGGAAGCAGAGTTACTTTAACCGACCACCAGGTGTCTCTGATGAACACCTTTTGATAAGAGCGAGCACGTCGAAGTGTGCAACTCTTATCCCACAATCTCACGACGTTGTTCCTTTCATCAATGTGAGGAGCGAAGCGAAATGAAAGTGTGATGTATATTTTCAGGGCTGACATACTTCCCGGCAGGGTGACATTTTCTTACTTAATGATTAGCTATTAATGATTTTTGTGTTGTAAAATGCTATAGGATTACCGATCAGATGCCAGACAGCCGGTCTCCGGGAAAAACATCCGGTTGCTAGCTAGCCCTTTGTCTCTGTTTCATGATAGAAACTATCCTGTTGATTGTGATTGTGCTGATGCCTAAGCAACATACCATACACAGGGAGAATGATACTTAGTTTGCAAATGGTATATAATTAGCAGCGACTTTTCTTTTAAGGAGAAGATGCAGAGAAACTAATACTTCCTTATACAAGGGAATATTTCCGATTAAAACCGTTGCATTGTGTTGCCTTTTGCTGTTGTTCAGGTAATTCAGATAATATAGTAAGCCAATGCTCAATTTTCCGCCCCTGTAGCTCAGTGGGAGAGCGTTGGACTTCTGACCTATCCCGGTAGTGACAGCCCGGGTTCGAGTCACTTCGGCGCTCGCTACTTGCTCCGACTGGGATGGCCTGCGGCCGGTGGCAGCGGTCGCACTCAAGGTCAGGTGACGTCAGTGAGCGGAGCGGACCGTGTCCAGGTATGTCGGGCACGTAAAACTTTCGTCTCTAAATTCTGCCGGCCAACAGGAATTGCGCGAGCGGGTGGTGAGGTCAGGACCTGCGCAACAAGCTCTGCTTAGAGGTCAGGACCTGCGCAACAAGCTCTGCTTAGCTCGGGTCCTGACCTCGGAAATCCATCCATACAAAACATTCGGACTAAATTTATAATAATACAAAACTTCTTTGTGCTATTTTGTGTTATCTGCCCAATGTATTGGTTTTGTGTTGTGTTGAGCACAGGAGAACTTCTCGTGTCCCATATTAATACAAACTTCGTATTTTTTATTTATTCGATGGTGATGCACTATCTTATTCAAGGGTCCCGATGTGGCATGGTTAATTATATCTACAGTTAGTACCTATGCTAACTGCATCAACTACTTGCCTACCATCAATACACTTACTCAGTAAGTACTAAGTACCTGCACCTGATGTATGCCGCAGTTCTTATGTATACTGCAGTGTGTATAATACTGCACCATGCTATTGCTATGCTATTCAAATGTGTCATTGTCATCCAAAGAATATCCCCTGAAAACAGCAAACCCACCCACCTCTGCTCGCATCTCTGTGACTGTTTTAATTCCAAGTTATATTCCTGATTTTGAATAACTTCAGTTACATATTTTTAATCAGTTGCTTCTTTTTGAAAAAGTCGCTTTTCAGCCCTGATGAGTCGCATAAAAGGCATACCTCGAGAAATCCGCACAATATCGTATTTGTGCTGTGCGCTGCAGAGTTCGCGCTAGTCGCTTCTGCTGCGTTCCAGTCGCCATGTCTTGCGGCACGGTATCCCGCTAGTCAGCGATGCTGCGTTCCAGTCACCATGTCTTGCGGCACGGTATCCCGCGAGTTAGCCCTGCTGCGTTCCAGTCGCCATGTCTTGCGGCACGGTATCCCGCTAGTCGCTTCTGCTGCGTTCCAGTCGCCATGTCTTGCGGCACGGTATCCCGCTAGTCAGCCCTGCTGCGTTCCAGTCGCCATGTCTTGCGGCACGGTATCCCGCTAGTCGCTTCTGCTGCGTTCCAGTCGCCATGTCTTGCGGCACGGTATCCCGCTAGTCGCTTCTGCTGCGTTCCAGTCGCCATGTCTTGCGGCACAGTATCCCGCTAGTCAGCCCTGCTGCGTTCCAGTCGCCATGTCTTGCGGCACGGTATCCCGCTAGTCGCTTCTGCTGCGTTCCAGTCGCCATGTCTTGCGGCACAGTATCCCGCTAGTCAGCCCTGCTGCGTTCCAGTCGCCATGTCTTGCGGCACGGTATCCCGCTAGTCGCTTCTGCTGCGTTCCAGTCGCCATGTCTTGCGGCACAGTATCCCGCTAGTCGCTTCTGCTGCGTTCCAGCCGCCATGTCTTGCGGCACGGTATCCCGCTAGTCAGCCCTGCTGCGTTCCAGTCGCCATGTCTTGCGGCACAGTATCCCCCTAGTCAGCCCTGCTGCGTTCCAGTCGCCATGTCTTGCGGCACAGTATCCCGCTAGTCAGCAATGCTGCGTTCCAGTTTCTGGGTGCTGCGGCACAGTATCTGTGCTAACCAGTTACGTTGCGTTACAGTCGCTATATCTGCGCTGCACCGCTGTATCCTTGCGGTAAAGTATAACTATACAGGGTTTTTCATAAGGAATGTTACTTTTAAATCAGCCGTAGGAAGGCCAAAAATAGTATAAAGCTCGCGGATTTTTTGGTGATATTGTTGCAAAAACGTAAGGGTTTTTATCCGTGCACAGATTACTCCGAAAAAAATAGTCTGATGAATGTTATAGGCCAACAATGTCGAGTCCCAAGACACGCTGCAACGCGCCGTTTTCAAACAAAGAGGCAGTTTATGCAGTCTCTCAGTATGGTGCACTGAAAAGCGTAGCTGCAGTGCGCCGAAAGTTAGGCAGTCACTTCCAGAAAATAAATGGTATACCATCAAGGATGGCTTTCAAGAGACTGATCGAAAGGTTTCAGTCAACAGGCTCCATCTCCCCATCAAAGCCTCAATGTCGAACTGCAACATCAGCTGAGTTCGTGGAGAAAATTCGACAGATGATGAAGCCATATCAAGCAGCCAAGAAAAGAATCTCTGTCCCCAGGATTGCCAAGTCGTTGGGCACATCCACGACAACAGTATGGCGGATTATGCGGAAGAAGCTAGGCTGGAAGCCGTATAAGCCCCATGTTACCGTGCCGCTGAACGCAGCCCACCAGGCAGGCAGACGATTATTCTGCAAGTGGCTTGCTGAGAATTCTGCAATTGTTGGCCTATAACATTCATCAGACTAATTGTTTTTGGAGTAATTTTTGCACAGATAAAAACCCTAACGTTTTTCAACAATATAACCTACAAATCCACGAGCTTTATAATATTGTTGGTCTTCCTACGGCTCATTTAAAAGTAACATTCATTATGAAAAACCCAGTAGGAATAACACCTTGAACATTTATACCGGGTTTTCGCAATTTATTTTTGAATCCAGCATTCCACCAATTGTATACGGGTCCTGATTTTAGTTCACATCCTCCTAGGCATTCTTACACATTATCACTCACTCATTCACTCACTCACTCACTCACTCACTCACTCACTCACTCACTCACTCACTCACTCACTCACTCACATTCGCCATTCACATCAATTAATCTATTATATATCCTGTCTAAGCCATTTAACAAAACTGCCATTTAAGCTAGGGATATTTGAAAGCGTTACAGGTGTGTACATTTCAACATATTTGGAGTAATTGTACCCTTAATAGTTTGCCGGAATCTCAATTACAATTTTGTGACAATTTTATTTTACACATTGAAATAAACTTTTGAGGTGATATCTTACAATAAGACACATATGTCTTATAAAACCTTCCCGTTAAAAACCTTCCCGCTTCGCTAATATATTAGCGTGGCGGAAGGTTTTTAACTGAAAGCTCTGTACTATGTAATACAATTTTAACGACCTGGTTTCTGCTGTCACCTTTTCCCTTTCGTTTTGGATAACTCAAATTAAAACAATACCTAACCCAGCCAGGGACAACGAATATCTGCACATCAATCTTTCTCAAATGATCGGCACGCATAAATGTAATATTTATATCATATTTATTATGTAAGATTACTTCAAAGCAGGGCCGGCGCTACAGGGGAGGGGGGGGGGGGGCAGGAGGGGTAGCTGCCCCTCCAACGTTTTGATGTCATGTGAGATCAGGCACATAGCCAAGGGGGCGGCGGGTGCGCCCCCTCCCCCCTGGAGGCCAATAAGGCCCTTTTCGGCGCGCTGCGCACGCCGAAAAGGGCCGACGAGACCACGCGAAGCGCGATATCATGGGCTCTTTACCACGCGAAGCATGGTCTTTAGAGGGTTTACAGCACTTCAGAGGCCCTTTAGGGCCACCGGGGCCCTCTCTGAAAGACCAGAGGGCCCCTTGGACGTTCAAAAGAGCCCTGTGCATGTCAAAGGGGCCCCTGTCCAGACCGAAAGGGCCCCTGAGCGTGTCAGAGGGCCCCTAAACACGTCGAATGGGCCCCCTAGATAGTACAGAGGGACCCCTGGGCAGGTCGAGAGGCCCCTGAGCATGTCGGCAGGGCAACAAAGCAGCCAGCGCAGTCCATTGCTAGGTCATAAGGGCCCCTGAGAAGGTTGGAGTGCTCCTGGACAGACCAGAGGGCCCCTGGGAAGTAAAAGGGCCCCTGTGCAGGTCATATGAGCCCCTGACCAGACCGAAAGGTCCCCTAGGTGGGTCAGAAGGGACTCTGAACATGCCGAATGGGTCCCTAGTCAGCACGGAGGGGCCCCAAGGCAGGTCGGAGGGCCCTCGGAGCATGTCGCAAGGCGACAAAGCAGCCAGCGCAGTCCGACCAGAAGAGTCGCTGGGCAGATCGGAGGGGCTCCTGAGCAAGTCAGTGGGGCCCCTGGATAGACCGAAAGGGTTCCTGGGCCGGTCGGAAGGGCCCTTGAACATGCCGGATGAGTTCCTAACCAGACTGGAGGGGCCCCTGCCAGGCACGTAGCCAAGGGGGCGGCGGGTGCAGCCGCCCCCTCCCCCTGTAGGCCAGGGGAGAGGGGCGTTCTTTTCTTTCTTTCTTTTTCGGCGCGCGAGGGCCTTTTTCGGTGCGCGCAGTGCGCCGAAAAGAGCCGACGAGACCGCGCGAAGCGCGGTATCATGGGCTCTTTACCACGCGAAGCGTGGTCTTTAGAGAGTTTAGAGCACTTCAGAGGCCCTTTAGGGCCACCAGGGCCCTCTCTGAAAGACCAGAGGGCCCCTTGGACGTTAAAAAGAGCCCTGTGCATGTCAGAGGGGCCCCTGCCCAGACCGAAAGGGCCCCTGAGCTGGTCAGAGGGCCCCCCTGAACACGTGGAATGGGCCCCTAGCCTGCACAGAGGGGCCCCTGGGCAGGTCGAGAGACCCCTGAGTATGTTGGCAGGGTGACAAAGCGGCCAGCGCAGTCCTTTGCCAGGTGATAAGGGTCCCTGAGCAGGTTGGGGGTCCCTGAACAGACCAGAGGGCCCCTGGGAAGTTATCAGGGCCCCTGTGCAGTTCAGAGGGGCCCCTGACCATACCGAAAGGGCCCATAGGTGGGTCAGAAGGGCCCCTGAACATGCCGAATGGGTCCCTAGTTAGCACGGAGGGGCCCCAGGGCAGGTCGGAGGGCCCTCGGAGCATGTCGCAAGGTGACAAAGCAGCCAGCGCAGTCCCTTGCCAGGTCGGAAGGGCCCCTTAGAAGGCTGGAGGGCCCCTGGGGAGACCAGAGGGCTCCTGTAAAGTTCAAAGGGCCCCTGCGCAGATCGGAGGGGCCCCTGGCCAGACCGAAAGGACCTCTAGACCCTGACGCGAAACCCTGACGCGCCGCCTGTCACCCCGGCGACCTTGACTTTAATGGCCGAGCGGAGGGGCGTGTTGCGCCGCGAGGGACGGTCGCCGGCCTTCCGCGAGCTGGACAGGGTGCTGAGGTCGGCGATCAGGCGAGACTGCAGGACCGGTATTGAGGAGCGGCTGCGCACCCAGGGGAGCAGCTCCCTCTACCGCGTCATCCGCCCGCTGATCGCCAGTAAGCGGAGTGACACCGCCCGTCTGCCCTCGGCCACACCGGACGAGATGAATGATTTCTTCGTGAACGTGGGCCCACGCGTGGCGGCCAGCCTAGCTAGCGCCGGGGTGACCCCCGACGTTCAGTGCCGCCTGCCGCGCGTCGGTGCCTGTGGTTTCAGGGTCACCGGAGTGACGCTAGGTGAGCTGCGGGAGGTAGTGTTCTCCATGAAGCGATCTGGTGCGTGTGGTGCTGATGGCATCTGTATCCGTATCCTTCTCCTCTGTTTTGACGCCATCGGCCCTATCCTACTCCATGTTGTCAATACCTGCCTCATCTCCTGTGATTATCCCGATTCTTGGAAGCACTCCCTGGTCCATCCTATCTATAAATCTGGCGATCCTGACTTAGTTTCAAATTACCGGCCTATTTCCATCATTCCTTCCATGGCCAAAGTTGTCGAGCGCCTGGTGCAGCGGCAACTTTCCTTCTATATGTCCGACAATCACCTTCTATCCTCATCCCAACACGGCTTTCGCCCCCATCACTCTACCGAAACCGCTCTTCTTTCTGTCACTAACCATGTTTTTTCTAACATGGACCGAAGCCGTGTCTCTCTTCTGTGCCTTCTCGACCTCAGTAAATGTTTTGATGTCATTCCTCATTCTCTACTCCTATCCAAACTTCAGCTCCACGGCGTAGACCCGGCCTGGTTTACCTGCTATCTTTCCGGTCATACTCAGTCCATCTGTCTCACTTCTCCTTCCGGTGACAGAGTCGTTTCAAAACCTCTTCCCAACACCATGGGAGTCTTCCAAGGGTCAGTCCTAGGTCCCCTGTTATTCACTATCTTCGCCAACGACCTCAGCCTGCACGCGCCGGACGCTCATGTGACCCAGTACGCTGACGATACCCAAATCCTTATGTCCGACACCAAGCACAACCTTCCTGCACTTATCCTACGCATGGAGTCTACCTTATCTTCCCTAGCATCGTGGTTCCATGCCCACGGACTTAAACTCAACACATCCAAAACGGAAATCCTTCTCCTTGGCACCCGTCAGAACACCCGCGACCTCTCCCCTGTCAGCGTGCGGGTCGGTGGTGAGACCGTGAAGGAGAGCCGGTGCGTTAAGAACCTAGGCGTCACGTTCGACCGTCACCTCAGCTGGGACGCGCACGTTAGTGACGTGGTGCACAAATGCATCGGCCTCCTGATCGGTCTCCGCCACCTGAGGGCCTTCCTCCCGCGGCGCGCCATGCTGTCAGTGGTGCAGGCCTTGGTCATCTCGCGCGTGAGATACTGTCTTCCGGTGTGCGGAAACGGCTCGGTCTCAAACGACGACAGACTTATGAAAGTCGTGAATTTTGCCACCCGAGTCGTGACAGGGCTCCGTAAGTTTGACCACGTGTCTCGCGCGCGGGGTGACCTGGGCCTGCTCACAGCTCATGAGATGTACCATCTTCAGGTGGCCATTCTTGCCCACAAGATGTGTGTACTTGGCGAGCCCACGGAACTCGCTACTCAGTTTGTGACGTACGCTGACTCACGAGCGGGTGATCGTACCACCCGGCAGGACCGGCTGCTGCGGCCGCCCCCGATGAGAACGGCGGCAGGCAAGCGATCGTTTTTATGTCAGGCAACATCTGTGCTCAATGCTATGCCCGGCGACGCGATGCGATTGACGCCAGCAGCATTTAAACGAGCCGCAAAGACGCATGTACGTAATGCGTGACCAGCGAGTCAGTACGCGGAATATGTGACACTTGTAAATATCAGTATGTGTGCGGTGTGCGTGTGCTTGTATGTAAGTACCTTGACTTAATCCATCTGTTCTAACTTCATGACAATGACACGTAATAGCCACGCTTGTTGTGGAGTGTTCAGCTGATGTCAAATAAATAAATAAATAGACTGGTAAGAAGGGCCCCTACACGTGCTGAATTGGCCCCTAGCCAGCACGGAGGGGCCCCAAGGCAGGTCGGAGGGCCCCTTGAACATGTTGGCAGGGCGACAAAGCAGCCACCGCAATTAGACCAGAAGAGTCGCTGGGCAGATCGGAGTGGCTCCTGGGCAAGTCAGAGGGGCACCTGGCAAGACCGAAAGGTCCCTGGGCCGGTCGGAAGGGCCCTTGAACATGCCGGATGAATTCCTAGCCAGACTGGAGGGACCCCTGGGCAGGTCGGAGGGGCCCCTGAGCATGTCGGCGGCAGGGTGATAAAGCAGCCAGTGCAATCCCTGGCCAGGTCGGAAGGACCTCTGGACAGGCCGAATGGCCCCTTGACACACAAGAGGGGCTTCTTGGAAGGTCAGAGGAGTCCCTGGTCAGACCGGAAGGACCAAAAGCACGTAGAGATCCCAGATGAAGATTAAATACAAAGAGGACTTACTCCACAATAAAACATATTAAAAGCGGAGCTTTCGGGTATATTGTAACACCCTTCGTCAGGGTGATACAATATACCCGAAAGCTCCGATTTTAATTTTTCTTGTAGAGTAAGCCCTCTTTGTATTTTATATATATCACCCACTCCACATCATGTCTTTTCGCTTCGCGGATCCCAGATGAGTCCCTGAACACGAACAGGTCGGAAGGGCGTTGAAAAGGTCGTAGGGTCCCTAGACGACCTGAAGAGACCCTAGGCCTTTCAACAGTAAGAATACCAGGGAATACAACTCAAAATTTTCGCGCCGCTCCGCGGCGCAATTGAACTACAAAGTCAATTATATGCGGGTTAGAAAAAACGGCCCGGTTCTCGGCGCATTTATGTGTTATGCTGCTACTTTCCTATATAATTGGGCAAAATAGTTCACTTTATCACTTTTTTATCGCACTTTTAAACGCACAATATAGGATTTTTAGAGGTCCGCACCATACGCAATGTGACGCATTGATGAGAAATCATATCCAGGGCATTAGACTCAAAATTTTCGCGCTGCTCCGCGGAGCAATTTGTTTCAGAATTCCAGGTCTTGAGCTTAAGAATATTTCAAGTTGGTATAGCTGATTCCAAATTGGTGTCGCTGGTTCCAAAGTTTATATGGCAGTTTGCTAGCTCCAGCTCCTAAAAGTTGGTATGGCCCATACCAATCCTGTCATACTGCATTTTCCATCCAAGTAACGTGCATTTTCATCCGTTTTGTTTGGCCATTTCAACGCTTGGAAAGGGGCCCTTTCAATGCTCGGGAAGGGGTCCTTTCGAGGCGCTCTCTCCCCCTGGGCGAAATCCTGACCACGTGCCTGTCTGAGATGATAGCACCGACAGAAAATGTGATGACTAGTAAACTCCTTCTGGTAACTAGTGAACTATAGTAAACATACTTCGTACATGTCGCAAGAAATGAAAAAAGTTATAGTTGATAACTTAGTCACATTGAGTAAAAACTTGAACTGTGTGACGCCAAAATGCCACTTGAAAATACAGGCTGTGATGCTCTATTTAAAGTGTTCAAGTTTGATCATAAATCAATGGTAATCCGTGCGGGGACGAGAAAGACGGAAATGATATTAAATATATATTACATTATATTGCAGGCTGGGTGGGCCCTTTTAGCCAAGGGCCCTTTTTCTGGAAAAACTGTCCCCCCCTCCAACCGAAAATATGTGGCGCCGGCCCTGCTTCGAAGTCTATAAATCATACTAGTAAAAAGTAAAAGTTACAGTTCATTGCTCTGAAGTTTTAGTGACTACCGCATTATATTGTTGGTGATGTATATGCCTGCGTTATATCATAGTTCTTCTTCAGCCAACTGACTGACGCATGTCTAGCCTAACGGAACCGACTTTCATTTTTACCTCAGATGCTCCATCACCTATTTACATTGTATTACCTGTCATAACACGTAAAAATTGAACATAATCCATTTCGGCGCTGAATCATCCATCGTTGTTCTATGTTTAAGCTCCCATAAAATGGGAGTTTTGGTCGTGAAATGATAGCATATAGCACATGGTGCGGGCTCCCTGTCTACCTCGGCCCGGTACACACAAATCACATGTCTGCTCCAAACTACAGACACAGACTCCCTGTCTACCTCGGCCCGGTAGACAGGGACACAGAACACACAGAACACATGTCGGCTCCCCAACTATTTACTTTTGCCTTACATTGCATGTTTCATTTACTGTGAAAACCACTTCATTTGACTCATACTCTTTACCTGCCTCGACGGTTTTAGCCTTGCATTGCAGGGGGCATAGGGCATAAGTCATCGACATAAAATAAATAAATAGATAATTGATAGGAGCCGGTTAGTAGGTCCCATGTGCCAACTCTCATGGAACTACCGGTCGTGCTCCCTGATTTACAGGAGCTCCATGAATTGTATTTCTGTTATGTCATTAGACAAGCAGGTTATGTCTTTAAATCACCATTGTTTGTCCATTCTAACCCTTCCAAGTAGCCACCGAACGTTTCGCGACCTTTCAGATAGAACAAGGAGAGAGGGATGCGATACACATTGTTACATTTTTTGACATTTTGGATGTGACATCGCGACGTGAAGGCCGGTCTCCTACCTCGAGAGGAGTGGGTGTCTGGGAAGAGTGTGATTGTTGGAGCTGTGAAAGCGCTATACAACTGCACACAACCGTAACAGTCCAGCTGCAGTTTCGTCGAGTGCTCCTCAATGGGGTGTCAGGTGAGTCCTCGCCCTCAACTATCCCGCAGCCACTGAAAAGGACGCACTGCACTGCTGGAAATACCCACTTAAAATATTAACCAAGTCACGCATAAGGCGCGCTTTCAGTGCAGCGCCGCTAAACGCTCGTCTTTCAGCGCGACGCGCCATGAAAAGCTCGCGGACAAAACGGCGCCAAAATATCCGGCCGGCGCGCCTTTGTGCGCCAGGATCGGCTCAAATCACCGCGCCAATCGGCTCAGGTCGCTGTGAAAACTTATTCCGGTTCGGGGCGGTAATCCGGGCGGCTCGGGCGGCTCGGGCGGCGCGCGGCGGCGCACGGCGGCGCGGGGCGGCTGGTGGGGCGGCTGGGCTCGGCCAGGCGTGCCGCCGCGGCCTACCGATCGCCTACCGCGCCACAGATCGCCGCACCCGCGCCGCTGACGAGATGGGGCTGACACGACGCAGCCGGCGCGGCGGCGCGGCGGCGGTGATGGCGCGGCGGCGGCGAAAGCGCAGCCGGCGCGGCGGACCGGGTACGGCGGAGAGCCGGTGAGGGGAACGGGGCGGGTGCCACAGCCGCGGCGAAGGCTGGGGAGATGAGGGCCTCGATAGGCTCAGCTGGCTGAGCTGATAATCTACGTGTGGTGGCAGGGATAATGGCGCCTAATTCCGACAGATAACTGGATCGAGCAGAAATCGTATCAAATGGAAATGTTGAGCTTGAAAGAAGATATCGTTTTGATGTGATTTTCCACTCTTGTATTTGTCGAGATAATATTAGTGATGCGATACCATGCACCTTGTGCTTCGACATGGGTATTATTTACATACCGTAATTTGTGCCGATCTAATTCGGGCGAAAAGCAATGCCTTACCATTAATATGAGCCTAGGGCAATAAGGAATATGTTATCTGTTACAGCCGAGATGCGTGCAATATAACCATATCTTTATTACGCTGGAGTAGAATGGTTAGATGCATCGAATAAATGAGAATGCCTGCGCAATTGAATCCACCGCAGTTGCTCTTCAAGTTATATTTGTAAATAGTTGTTTGCTTATGCTATACTTACTCTTGCATATTTTGCTTTGTAATTTCCAGAAACACATACTCATAAAGCACGAGGGAGGCTATATCAATGCCAAACTCTGGCATAGTGTCACTCCCCGGGTGCTCTTTACTGCCGTGTTTTATGGGAACAGTCATTATATGCACAGTAGCAGGTTTAAAAGTCTGGCCATTGTATATTCGAAAGAGACAGAAGTGAGCCAAGAGAGCTGATGGCAAAAATCTGGATGATAAAGACACACAACTTTATCTATGCTACTCATGAATCGGTCCTCACATATCAAACAGTCATCCAGGTAGCACCGTGCATGGTAGGGCTTATAAACGTAAATTGCAATAAAACAATCCATTAGTTTCTTCGCAGTTAACGAATGCCTAAGTCGTTAACGAACGCGTCTTCGCCTACCACCGTAACACAAACTTCTCAAGACTGCCTTCATTTGAACAAGCAACTAAAATGTTCGATTGTTCTCAGTGGCAGTGGTGTCCGAAATCTGGAACAATCAGTTTTTCGACTTCCTTGAGTTTTTTATCACAATTTTAACCCGCGCACGGCCAGGGGTCTGCGCCAGACACGAAAGTCCGGGGGGGGGGGGGTGATTTCAGGCACCCACACCCACCCACAGCCACTAAGATCTCGAAAACCACGCAACGTAGCGACAACCGAAATATGGTATTAGATATCTCGAGACAAGCTTTATCGAAAGTACATCGGTCTTGTGTTATGTCAGGA
The DNA here is from genome assembly GCA_036785665.1 of Chirona hameri. Lineage (NCBI taxonomy): Eukaryota > Metazoa > Arthropoda > Thecostraca > Balanomorpha > Balanidae > Chirona > Chirona hameri. The sequence goes on from JAXIVJ010008424.1 coordinate 44,868, forward strand.
CAATATTGAGGTCACCAGAGGTCATCAAAAGTCAGATTGTCCAGTTTTAGGACTTCGCTCCAGAAACCCCCAGATATCACAGGAACTATGATAGCTAGCAACAAACGAGAAAAAAAACAATGGAAAGCCCTACAAAAATACAATTGTCAAAGTGTCTTCAAATTTTAACTTAGGTCAATAGTTGAGGCTCTAGAGGTCATCAAAGGTCAAAAAGCCTATTTTTGCAAAAATGTTTTTCGCAAGTAACATTTTACCTAATAAAGATAGGGCAATAATGTTGACGTTATCGTATTTTTCTCGTCAAGGCGCTTTGCATCATCTTCATGTTGACCCGGTTAGGTCAACATAGAAATTTGACCTCAGGTCAAGGTCAAGTAGTGACCCAAAAATGTCAAGTTGCATATTTGAAGACGTGTCTCGATGAGACAAACACAGTAGAACCAGTTTCACTTATTTACCTTTATTCTGTCGGGAGTTATATACAAAGAAGTGTTGGTGACCTCGAATGACCTCGGCTGACCCTGTACGAGCCACTGGACGAAAATTGCACCTGGGTCATCATGAATGGCCTATGATAACATGATCCAGAACGAATTGGGCTGCTATCATGCGTATCCTCCGAATAGGAAGCATTTGAATATTTCCCCATTGACTTAGAATGGGGAGGTCACGAAATTGACCCGACCAAACGTCTTCGATATACAAAATCCGAGATAAACGAATGGTAGGTACCGATGGCCTTATGACATCCTGTAAGTTTGAAACCGATCGGCTAACAACTGTGGCTGTGGTATGACCGCACACGTTTTCGAGGTGGGGTCACGTGACCTGGCCTGGTGACCTGACCTAAGATGACTCGAGGTAAACAAAAACTCTGACTATGTGGGTAATTGATGTCATACCATCTGTGCCAAATTTGGCGGCGCTGCACGCCGTTGTTTTTCCGCTATTCAGGAAAAACCGGAGGGATGGGGAATCAACCGTGCGGAGGGCCGTGCGCGTGTTAATGAACCTGAGATTGTGATGTGGGTTTTTTCAAAGCAAATGCCAGCTAGTTACTGCCAAGAAACTCAATCCAAGTGATGTCCATTCCATAGCATATGGGATTGCCGGTGTCTACCAGTGGGTCTCGGAAAACAACACTAGTTGCGGTCACACACCAATTGGCCCTAATCCATATCGCTGCACGTTGAGTCTAATCTTGTTATAGGGCCTTGAGTCTAATTATCGCCAACATAAAATTTGTGTGAATCAAAACCGTGCTTACAAGTCCATCTCGTCCCTCCGAGTCTTTTTTCAAGGATATTTAATTCTAGTGATCAAAAATTACCTCAACAATAGTTATTATTTTTATATGTGATGTCTTGGGACCATATTGACTGGCGTTACACGACACAAAAAGCATCAAGCGAGAACTCAGTTGAACTCCGAACTCTGAATGAACTCCAGGCCTCTGTTGACCGATCTCGTTGACTCGTCCACTTTTCCTCTGAAACCTCACAAGCCATTACCCATCAGACCAATAGCCCCCCCCCCCTTCCCGCCACTGTCACCGAGTTCAGAAGCCCCGACATCCCCGCTCTGGTGTCCGAATCACAGCTGCTGCCTCCGCGGTGACGCGACACTCGCCGCTACTGTTTCCGTTCTCGACACTTGACACTCGCCGCCCTGATTGAAAAACGATAAATCTGATAGATCCGAAGCCGGACAAGGGCGGTGCGGTGGCCGTCGACATTGGTGGTGATTCGGACTACCCCGTTCGTCCAGCGCCTACCGCCACCGCCGCCACCGCCGCCACCGCCGCCGCCACCGCCACCGCCGCCGCCGCCGCCGCCGCCGCCACCGCCGCCGCCACCGCTGCCACCGCCGCCACATCATCCTATTACCGAAAACACTCACTTTAACAACTTCTCCCAACACGAAACGGCACTAAATATTGGAGGCGCGCGTGCATTTGAATGGTTTCGGATGTGGCGCTCCAGGTTAACACGGTGCCTCACGCGAGAGGTGGTAGTCTGAGGCGAAAAAGGCCTCAGAGCTCCACCGGGAGTCATTTGTTTGTGCTCAAAGCGAGGCTGAAACACATTGCGTCCGCTGGGTTTGTGCTAATGGCAGATGGTTTGGGAAGCAATATCTCGTTCAGGTCGAATAAAAACGCTGTATACTTTTCTTAGCTATCGACAAATAAATGCAGTCCGTAAAGGTGCAGCTGTTGATATCTTCATTCTTCCATGCAGTTTTCTGAGTAACGAAATGACCTTCCGCAAAACAAAATATGCGCATACCCATGGATATAATTGTAAATGTTTTACACATTGAACTCACCCGACTTCCAGTCTGTGGCATTTGAAGGCCCCAGCCCCTGCGTGCCTCTCGTGCTGGTGGGCCTCGGCGGACGGTCTGGCGGCCATTGGCGGAGGAGGCCCGTCGGTTGTGTGTTTTTCCGTGTCCAGGGCCCGTCAACACGCGGGGTCGGCCGCCGTGCCGCCGCGCTCCGGCGGGGCCACACCCATTTCATCACTGAGCGTCGGTTATGGCATTTTCTGCTGCTCTGCTATTGGCTTTTAAGATTATTAGCTGCAATTATTAATGCCCAAGCATTCTGGCCCACCTATAAAGTCGCTTGCTCTAAATGAGAGCTAATTTAGCTAAAAGGATGCAATTTGGACGGCGAATAATTAGCTTTACCTGCCGAGCATGTTCGGCGGCTGATGCGGCCGGCTCGGCTTTGGGCCTGGCTCTGCGGCCGAAGCCGGAGCCGGCTCGTGGGGTGCGGCCGCGGTCGGGTCGGCCCGAGACTCCCTGTAAAAGACTGCTCGCCTTCTCAGTAAATTAAATTAAGCTAGAAGGCAGGTGTTGGTCGCTCGTGCACGCGGCTCGCAGAACGGAAGCTGGCTGGAATCCCCGATGGTCTAGCGGCGACAAATCATCCACAGACCCGATGCAACCTGTAATTATCGACCTATTTACTTAATTAATTACCGCTGGCAGTATATTGGATCGACGCGCGCGCGGGCGGCGGGCAGTCGTAGTGCGGCACGTTTTTCATCAGCCGTCAGCGCGGTGGCTCCCTGTTCACCCGCGGTAACGATGGCACAGATAACGTAATTACCAAAAAATACCCTCCGGTGATGAGAATATGACCACACAGGTGATTTGCCACGCGCGCGTCCCCTCCCCCCCCCCCCCCTCCCCCAGCTCGTCTGACGCGCCCTCCTGATCAGTGTCCCCCCCCACACCAACGCCCCCCCCCCCCGGCCGGAGAGGGGGCCCACAGGGAGGCAAGGCTGGTCAGATCATAACGCGTGACACGAGCTGCGTGGAGGGGCAGACATGGAGGATAGGCGAGGCGATCACGTTTACGAGATCAAAATCGGACTAGTTTCAACGTCCGTGGAACGTTGTGACAGATTTAAATTTTAAAAACAGATTTAACCCGCGCCGTGCTGGGGGTGTTTAGACGCCCCCCCCCCCCCTAAGGTATTTCGAGGATAGAGAAAAAACGGCGGCGCGCAGCGCCGCAATTTTTGGCACAGCTGTTTGGGAATCCATTGCGCACATTATGTAAAAATAAAAATACTTCGGGTCATCTCAGGTCAGGTCACCAGGCCACGTGACCCCACCTCCAAAAATGTTTCCGGTCGGACCACAGCCTCAGTTTTTGACCGATCGATTTCGTACTTACAGGATTTCATAGAGCAATAGTACCTACAATACGTTTATCTCGGATTTTTTTGTTGTATATCGGTGACCTAAGGTCGGGTCAATTTCGTGACCTCCCCATTATAAGTCAATGGGGAAATAATCAAATGCTTCCTATTCTGAGGATACGAATTATGTCAGCCCAATTCCTTCTGGATCATGTTACCATAGGCCATTCTTGAAGTTCCAGGTTTAATTTTTGTTCAGTGACCCCTACAGGGTCAGATGAGGTCACCCGAGGTCACCAACACTTTTTTTGCCAATAACTCTCGACAAGATCAAGATAGAGACGTGAAACTGACACCAATGTGTTTGTCTCGTCGAGGCACGTCTCCCAATGTGCAACATGACTTAATTGGGTCACCACTTGACCTTGACCTGAGGTCAATTTTTGAAGTTAACCTAACCTGGTCATCTTGCATATGATACGAAGCGTCGTGGTGAGACAAACACGATAGCGTCAAAATTATTTCTCTATCTTTGTTAGGTAAAAAGATAGTTGTTAAAACTGTTTTGCTAAAAAATAGCCTTTTTGACATTTGATGAGCTCATTTGACATTTGATGCCTTTTTTATATTTGATGAAATGGAGCCTAAACTATTCATCTGAGCTCAAATTTGAGGACACCTTGCTGATTGCATTTTTCAAGAGCTTTCCATTTGTTGTCCATTTGTTCCTAGCTATCATAGTTCCTGTGCTATCTGGGAATGTCTGGATCGAAGTCCTAAAACTTGAAAATCTGACCCTTGATGACCTCTGGTGACCTCAATATTGGCCTGAGAAAAACATTGCGTAAACTTTCGAATAATATTTTTGGTTTTGGTTTATGTTCCAAAGGAGCCGAGCTAGAGGGGGGGGGGGCTTCGAAACGCCCCCCCCCCCCCCCCCCCCGGCACGGCGAAGGTGGCGCCAAGCACCGGCACGGCGCGGGTTAAGCTATTCCTCTGAAGTTTCGATTATGCTGTATCATAAACGAACGTCTTAGGCTGATATAAATACATTCGTTTGCAATACTTGAAGGCCGATGATGCGTAATGTGCAGCACGTTCCAAAGCGTGACGAATTCATCTTCGACAAAAGAAATCAGTTATTATTCTTAGCTAACATTGGCAATGCTTGGCCATTTTCTCTGCTAAAGGAATACAGCTGCCAGTTGTTAGGGCTGTCGAAAGTATTTCGGTCCAGTCCAATGGCATTTCGCCCCAAATTAACAATATACCCCTACAGTTTAACATAGTCAGAATGGCACAATTGCACTGGAAAACAGCCTGATGTTTCACAATGCTACTGCTCTAGCTCATGTCCTTTGCGCATTCTGCTCACAAATGGTGTTATAGCAGGTTGTTGGCGCAAAATCTGTTTTTCCACCCTCACAAAGACCGATCATTTCAACTTAAGTAGCACGAATCTATTTCAACTTCGTGTAACTTTATATAGCAACCGTCAATCTTCATGTTTGCTAATTATCCACATCTGCCAAACTGACATCAAATGGCAAATCGATCTAAGAGTGGCGACATCACCTTTCTACAGCAACTCTACACCTATAAACATACATGTGAATGATTGCATGTCATCAAAACCCGTGACCTAAGATAAGATCTAACTCTAACCTCAGAGGTTACCGAGGGCTAACAATTAGTGTGTGATGTAATGTCACCATTGCACACAATGTTGTCAAAATCGAAAAGGTTCGGGTTAAAAAGCCGATGCTTGTGCCATTGACGTAGAATGAGCTAAACCTGACATATGACATCTCTCCGATTCACAACTGATGATACGAGGTGCATCCAACGAAAACATAGAACGGCTATAGCTTAAATACCGGTGGCACTTCGGTGACTTAACTTTGTTCGTTTCGAAAATAGTGTGTCAGACATCGTTTATCATTCTGTAACGATATATCATTGTTCATGCGTTTCGTTTCCATTTCGCTTGATTCTTCAGACGAGGAGGATGGTGATAGTGATAGAAAGCTGATTTGCCCATGTATTATATAATAGTAACATGTTTCTGGGATGAACGCCATGGTCACAATGTAACAGAGGAAGTTACTTTGTACGCTGGTGTTCATTCTTTTTTTGATGAGATTGCTAATCACGTTTTGAAGGCATTTGTAAAAGATGATGTAATGTTCATAACTATTATTACAGAACTTCAAAGTTCACGAGCTATTGTTGCAGCAGAATTAATGATCAGTTGAGCCATTGAGCTTTTGGCCGCTCGTATAACAACGATCGGGACATTGAAACTTCACTGGTGGCACCAGTCTCTCGCTCATCCTGTTTCTCATCAGACACGGAATGCATATAACAGAAAAAAAGTGAAACAAAAGACCGTTTCTCACTGCGCCAGAACATCACTAAGAAGTGTTTTGCAATTACCAAGGTTCATATAGACAAGGTTGGGTAAGTAGTCACGTGATCAAAATGGGTACCAAAAGTAGGGGATCTAAACCGAAGAAGAACAGCTCATGGCCAGTAACACCATATGCCCGTAACTGAAATGGTTTTTTTTTTGGGGGGGGGGATAAATTCAGCATTTTAGTCAAATAAAATATTAAACAATGCATAACTGATCGTATTTAGATAAAATGAAGAACAATAATCGAACAGCATGGCATATTAAAAATCAAATATTGCGCCAGTTTAGCGCCAAGTTATATATAACGTCAGTTTTGTCACAGCTGGATAAGGTTAGCAAATAACAACAGTATATGTTGAGGCTCCCAGCTTCCCATAAAAAGATGCAACAATAATATAAAACAAGCATAATACCAGTAAGGCGCCGTAATTGGCGATGAACGAGCGAGCGCGATCGAAATGTATGGTGAATTTCAACTCCATCGGGCAAGTAGTTTCTGAGATACAAAACAAAATGTGAGCACATGCACATGTGCAGAGGCACCCCACCCCTGACTTGTGGAAAGGCGGCGGCTGAGAGGTTCCTAACCACAAACCAAATTAGAACACAATCCGGCCAACCGTTCCTGAGATATATAATAGGGGTGTGCACATGCACACGTGCAGAGGCATCCCATCCCTGACTTGTGGGAAGCTGGCGGCTGAGAGATCCCTAACCACACATCAAATTTGAACACAATCGGCTCAGCAGTTCCTGAGATATAGAATAGCGGTGAGCACGTGCGCACGTGGAGAGTCACCCCACCCCTGACTTGTGGAAAGGCGGCGGCTGAGAGGTCCCTAACCACACACCAAATTAGAACACAATCGGCTCAGCCGTTCCTGAGATATATAATAGGAGTGTACACGTCGCACGTACAGAGGCACCCCACCCCTGACTTGTGGGAAACTGGCGGCTGAGGGGTCCCTAACTACACATCAAATTTGCACATAATCTGCCCAGCCGTTGCGGAGTTATTGCGAGAAAACACTTTTCAACACCCCTCACGCGGCACGCGCCACGCGCAGTGGTAGTCACCCACATGAGTCGCCACTGGTCTCAAACAGGTTAGGTTGGATGGGTGAAAACTCGCTTGTCAATAGGACATGCGGTTGCAGAGATATTAGCTTCTTAAAAGCGTCGCCACGGGCCGGGCCAGGCCGGGCCGGGCCGGGCCGCTCATATTCAGATTGTTTTCCCAGATACCACGGAAGGACGAGAGAGCGCTTCGCGCTCGCTCGTAATAATATATATTGGTTGGACTCAATAGATAGCTCATCTTATTCTTCTTAGCGTGAAATAGAACGAAACTGGAATCCCAGCATGAAAATAACGAAAATATGCTTAGTTCCGCGACCATAAAAAATAGTCATAGTTGTTGCGTGATAAACTCAAAAGAAGAAAACAATCGGTTCGGTTCAGCCGTTCCTGAGATATGAAATAGGGGTGTGCACGTGCGCACGTGCTGAGGCACCCCACCCCTCACTTGTGGAAAATTGGCGGCTGAGGGGTCCCTAACCACACACCAAATTTGCACACAATCAACTCAGCCGTTGCAGATTTTTGCGAGAAAACACTTTTCAACACCCCTCACGCGGCACGCGGCACGCGCAGTGGTAGTCACTCACATGAGTCGGCACTGGTATCAAACAGGGTAGGTAGGATGGGGATGTTCAGCAAAGAAGTCAGCTTGTCAATCGGACGTATGGTTGCAGAGCTTCTCAAAGGCGTCGCCACGGGTCGGGTCGGGTCGGGTCGGGCCGCTCATAATCAGATTTGTCCCATATACCACGTAAAGACGAGCGAGCGCTTTGCGCTCGCTCGTAATGATGGTTGAGCTCAAGTGGACCAATGTCAGCAAAAAGCTAAGTGATTTCTTCATGTTTTGCATTGTTATATTAAAATACTGCAAACGAACTGCATGCATCAGGGAAGGGTGATGTTAAAAAAATAGATTGTTTCTTTGAAATACCAACGGTAAGGGCGACCGAAGTGAAAATTTTCTAACACTTTTTATTGATTGAAAAATGGCTTTTGCGCTAAAGCAAAGTCATAGTTTTGTTAGAAAGGCCATATTTTAGAGTTATTGGGCAACTATATTCAAATAAATATCAAGAACGAGCAGGAAAAGCATTTAAGTACCATAAAATATGCCAAGTACTTCCCGATACCGTTGTTTTCAGCGTGGAATGCTCAAGCATTTTAAAATTAAAATAACTTCGGTTAGAGACATATAAATGCTTAGTGTGAGTAGATTTCCATATACATTTCTCCCCTCTCCCAATTTCAAATGCTAACTCCATTTTTTTTTGGTCTGGAAAATGTCATTATTTCCCTTTAACAATGAGCTTGATAACTGGCAGCATGACTTGAAATAGAGGATAGGTGCAGATGCTGAGTTCACGATATGTAGATATTTCTATAAACTAAACACATTTATGGGAAATAGTCATGCATCTGTTGTCGCATCGCAAGGGTTTATATCCTTATTTTTCCCTTTATGGTGTATGAAGCGAATATGCATCACCACAAGCGCCTGTTGCAGCGCGGTCAAACATTTAAATTACTGTCACTTCTTAACAAACGGATCCCTGTTAGTTCAAATAAATATTTCATATTTGAATAAACGTGTTTGCGCGATCGCACAACTGATATTCAAGCCACCATGTAAAACGTTGAGCGAATCACGGCTTGTTTTTTTTTCTGATACGCAATTTCTGACAACCCTATTTGTAACAGGCTCCTGGCTACCCCTATTTGTAACAGGGGGGTGGGCGGATTCCGCCCCCCCGGAGATCTCGAGATCTACCCGTCCGAGTAAAAAAAATGAAACGGCGTTTGGCTCCCCTCAACACGATCTACATTTCTAAATAAAAAAATGAAAAAAATGATAGGGGGGGGGGGGGCAACAGGGGGGCAAAAACCACAAACTTTAGTGGTATTTTTGATCCAACATAGCTTTCATGTTTATCGACCGATTTTAACACAATTAATACGAATGGATAGAGATTGAATTGGAAATTGATATATGACCGTGGCGTTTGAAAATTCAAAAACATAGGCGTGTGCAGGTCATTCAATATGGGGGTGAAGTAAATGCGTAATAAAACCTTCTTTTTTTTAAAATAAATGAAATGGTATGTGATTGTGACATTATAAAAAACAGTTAAAAATCATATTTTTTGCCATAGGCGGTACCAGGTTAGTGAAAAAGGGGGGTCAAATTGGGAAAAATATTAACCGCAGACAAGTTGCTACCCAGCACTATAAATATGTTACTGATCGTAGATAGTTCCTTTTTGCATGTTGTACTTCATCATAGGCGTATCCAGGATCCAAACTGGGGCGGCTCAATACCTTTTGATAAGTATATTATCCGCTATTATGATACTAACTAGTCAACAGTGACTATTTCACTTACAACTTCAATTAACATTGCTTACCCCTCTTTTACCCTACCTGGACTCGCCTATTATCTTATAATCGTTCGTAGAGTAGCCTGTGGTGCGTGTTTCATCCGAAAACTACAGTATGTTATGTCATTGTACGTCCATGCCTCTTAGTTTCCTTGCAATAATATGACCCCCTTTCTTCCATTCCTGAATGCGCCTCTGCAAAAAATGACTATATTCCCTTTCCTGGCCTCATATGTGCATATATAATTATAAGCTAACCGTCTATTGCGCCGTTATCGCTGGCATATCGTCATCACCAAGACAGTCACCCCCTTTTCATGTGCCTGAACACGCCCTTGAAACTCTATATGTGATAAATTATGCAAATAATGGAAGCAGAAGCTATCTTTTACATCTTGAAAACTATAAATGCCCCTTACATTGCTCTATTTGTTTCCCGCCAAGCATTGAATACTTCCTGGAAACCCCCCTTTTCAAGCCCCTGAAACCGCCTCTGCCATGAAATTTTAATGATATTTCATTAACATCAACTAATTTGCACTTGTTGCAATCACCGTGAACCGATGTAACTCCTTCATACTTGAGGCAGTTACGAAGAAACCGTGAAGATCGCATTTCCGTATTATCGCCAAATATCGCCTCCGAACCCACCCAAAACTGTACCCTGGAACCGCCTCTGTTCAGGTTAAGAACTCAAAATTTGGACTTCAAATGCGGTATTCAATTCTATGAAAAGTCCCCAAATTTCCTGGGCCTGCTTCCAGCCGTTCTGGAGATATCTGCGAAAAACATGAGGGGGGAGCGGAATCCGCCCGCCCCCCCCTGTTACAAATAGGGTTAACTGAGCTATCATTTTAGTTATGAAATCATTATTGTTCTGTCTTTTTCTCCCCTGCTCATATTGCAAGAGAGCATATTGCTCAATATGACTGAAATAATACACATTCGAGGTGATGTTCTTTGAGATTTAACCGAAACGCTTTTGCAAAAAGAAGTTTTCCTGGATCGGCGAAACTCGCGTTGATATTTTGAATACAGCTTCGCCTTGGGCCACTTCTAATCACACTACGTCAACTATTTCTAAGCAGCTTTTGCGTTGAAACGTTTGCAATCACCCCGAAGCACAAAGATTGCATCCAATCTCGCATTGAGTTGCGACGGCCCGCCATTACATTCTCAGTGAGGAAGAAAACACGCTGTTTTTCCCGCCAACGGCGGCGCCCAATGTCTCGCCAATCTCTCCACTTCCTTTGTGTCTGCACGGCGGAAGTCAATTACGGTGTTCTGCTGCTTTTTCAGGA
>JAXIVJ010008425.1:0-17500 GCA_036785665.1 Chirona hameri
GCGCTGGAACCAGAACTGGTCACGGCCGTGACTGAAGCTGTGACTTGCCAGTCCAGCGCCATAGGGTTAGCATGGCGCGCAGCGCCGTGACCAAAGCTGTGACCTGACAGCTCATTCCGTGGCCGTGACGAAGCTGTGACCAAATATTTAGGATTGTTTGCACCTCTATTCTGGTTGTCTGTGTGCAGGTCAGGCCGATTCGGGATACGTTTCGAGAGGCATAGCTGTTGGTACCGCTAGGCTATGTGCATTGCCGAGGTGTTTTTTTCCCGAAAACGTTCAGTTGTGTTTTTCGATACCGCTATAGTTGTGACAGTTTTTTTTCCTAATGAAAACCTGTATTGCAGAATAGCATATGCTTAACCGCGTATTTATGATTTTCGCAAGGAATTGGTTTCCGTTTTCACGATACAAGTTCCCTGTTACCGGGTTACCGGGTACCGGGTTACCGGGTTCTGTGATCTGGTTACCGGGTTCTGTGATCTGGTTACCGGGTTCTGTGATCTGGTTACCGGTTACCGGGTTCTGTGATCTGGTTACCGGGTTCTGTGATCTGGTTACCGGGTTCTGTGATCTGGTTACCGGGTTCTGTGATCTGGTTACCGGGTTCTGTGATCTGGTTACCGGGTTCTGTGATCTGGTTACCGGGTTCTGTGATCTGGTTACCGGGTTCTGTGATCTGGTTACCGGGTTCTGTGATCTGGTTACCGGGTTCTGTGATCTGGTTACCGGGTTCTGTGATCTGGTTACCGGGTTCTGTGATCTGGTTACCGGGTTCTGTGATCTGGTTACCGGGTTCTGTGATCTGGTTACCGGGTTCTGTGATCTGGTTACCGGGTTCTGTGATCTGGTTACCGGGTTCTGTTACCGGGTTACCGGGTTCTGTGATCTGGTTACCGGGTTCTGTGATCTGGTTACCGGGTTCTGTGATCTGGTTACCGGGTTCTGTGATCTGGTTACCGGGTTCTGTGATCTGGTTACCGGGTTATGTGATCTGGTTACCGGGTTCTGTTACCGGGTTACCGGGTTCTGTGATCTGGTTACCGGGTTCTGTGATCTGGTTACCGGGTTCTGTGATCTGGTTACCGGGTTCTGTGATCTGGTTACCGGGTTCTGTGATCTGGTTACCGGGTTCTGTGATCTGGTTGGTGATGGTGTTTCCAGCCGCTGATTGGTCTCTGTTTACCTCAGACCAGCCTGCAGCTAGCAGGGCCACGTGTGACCTGTCACACCCGGTCTTCTGGGTCGTGTGTTACCTGTCACACCCCGGTCTTCTGGGTCGTGTGTTACCTGTCACACCCCGTCTTCTGGGCTACGTGTGACCTGCCACACCCGGTCTTCTGGGCCACGTGTGACCTGCCACACCCGGTCTTCTGGGCCACGTGTGACCTGTCACACCCGGGTCTTCTGGGTCGTGTGTTACCTGTCACACCCGGTCTTCTGGGCCGTGTGTGACCTGTCACACCCGGTCTTCTGGGTCGTGTGTTACCTGTCACACCCGGTCTTCTGGGCCGTGTGTGACCTGTCACACCCGGTCTTCTGGGTCGTGTGTTACCTGTCACACCCGGTCTTCTGGGCCGTGTGTGACCTGTCACACCCGGTCTTCTGGGTCGTGTGTTACCTGTCACACCCGGTCTTCTGGGTCGTGTGTGACCTGTCACCCCGTCTTCTGGGCCGTGTGTGACCTGTCACACCCGGTCTTCTGGGTCGTGTGTTACCTGTCACACCCCGGTCTTCTGGGTCGTGTGTTACCTGTCACACCCCGTCTTCTGGGCCACGTGTGACCTGTCACACCCCGGTCTTCTGGGCCGTGTGTGACCTGTCACACCCCGGTCTTCTGGGTCGTGTGTTACCTGTCACACCCGGTCTTCTGGGTCGTGTGTGACCTGTCACACTCCGGTCTTCTGGGTCAGTCCGGGACCTATCGGGCCCGTGTTGCCAGCCTGTCCTCGCCGCTCACCTTGGTCGGCCTCCCGTGATTGATTGACCCATTATTCTATCTGACACGCCTGGGAACCAGGCAAGGCCGCATTGCGTAGGCAAACCGCAAGTGCCGGACGGCTTATGATCGCTTTATCTAACGCCCTAGTGTCTCAACGATGCCTCATGCCTGGGAGGAATGTCTCAGGAGACTGATTCTGAACTCGATGGCTGAGTGGCTATGCGCTTGGACGCACTCTGTATGTATAGCTCGTGGGCCAGTGTAATGCGTGACGCCAATGGTTGGTAACATTTCACGTCATTGACGTCAAGTTGCGTAAACGTCGGTAATTATCCGAACTAGCTCTCCGAAACCCTCTAAAGTCGGTAACATTTCGGAGACAGGCCGTAGCAACATTTCCTAAACCTATGTGAGAGAGAGAGAGAGAGACGTCACAGACAGATGCGCAGCTCCACCGCAGCGCAGCACCGTCGCCTATATCGGCCGGCAAAAAGGAAACCACTGTCTTCTGGTAGAAATAATTGCTGATTGATTGCGGAATATGGTTAGGCTTTGAAGCGAGCCGCATGCTCTCATATTACGTAGCTAAAATGTATTCTCTCTCCAGGGGCCCGGGAACGATTTTAAAGTTGGGGGCGAAACATTTTTTTGTTGACAATCTCACTTCTAATCTGGTGCACCTTTTTGTTCTCAAATTTACCTCATTGGAAAACCGAAAACATGATTCGAAAGCTCATCAAAAATCACTTTGAAAGTATTTCTACATTGTGTGGTTCAGGTCAATATTGAGATCACCAGTGACCAGAGGTCATCACAGGTCAGATTTTCCAGTTTTAGGACATCGCTCCAGAAACCCCCAAATATCTCGTGAACTATGGGAGCTAGGAACAAACAAAAATTAAACAATCGAAAGCTTTTCAAATCTTTAATTATAAAGTGTCATCACATTTTATCTTAGGTTACTAGGTTAGGCTCCAGAGGTCATCAAATGTCAAAAGGGCTATTTTTGGTAAAACGTCGCAAATAACATTTTACCTAATAAAGATACGGCAATTATTTTCACGACATCATGTTCGTCTCGTCAAAGCACTTCGAATCGCATTCATTTGGACCAGTTTAGGTCAACTTAGAACTTTGACATCAGGTCAAGGTCAAGTGGCGACCCAAGTAGGTCATGTTGCATATTGGAGGACGTGTCTCGACGAGACAAACACATTGATGCTGGTTTCACTTCTTTATCTTCATTATAGCGAGAGTAATTGACACAAAATGTGTTTGACTTCAGCTGCATGTGACCCGCAGAATGTGACCTCAGCTGACCTCGGATGACCCTGTAGGGGTCACTGAACACAAATTGAACATGGATCATCAATAATAGCCTATGATAACATGATCCAGAAGGAATTGGACTGATATCATACGTATCCGCGGCATAGAAAACATTTCAATATTTCCCCATTGACTTATAATGGGAGGTCACGAAATTGACCCGACCGGCGGCGGCGACCTTAGGTCACCGATATTCAAAATCTTAGATATTTGAATTGAAGGTACCTATGACCTTATGAAATCCTGTAAGTTTGAAATCGATCGGCCAAAAACTGTGGCTGTGGTACGACCGCCAAACTTATTTGGAGGTGTGGTCACGTGACCTGACCTGAGATGACTCGTGGTCAAGAATTGCACAAAATGTGGGTAATTGATGCCCGAACAGATGTGTCAAAAACGGGGGCTGAAACGGCGGCGCCGTGCGCCGCTTTTGAAACGGCAAAAGCGGCGCGCCGCCGTTTTTTCGCTATCCTCGAAAAACCTTGGGGGGGGGGGGGGGGTCTAAACGCCCCGCCCCCCGGCACGGCGCGGGTTAACATAACAAGCAAAAATTATGAAAAAGTGGGGGTCATGCCACCTCCCGTTTCCTACTATGAACCGTATGCCTTTGTAAAGCCGCCTGTCGTCTGATAAAATACTCGTCGTACCTGACGCCTGACGTTTTTCTTCTTCTTGAAGAAGCCCACCAGTTTGGGCTGCACCGACCGCTTCATCACCGTATCACGGTAACTCAGGGCCTCCTCTAACATGTTAACTGGGGGGGGGGGGGGCTGCGCCCCCCCCCCCCCAGTGAAGCCGCCAGCCCCCCCCCCAGTCGAGGAAAAATCGCGTCACGGGGGGGGGGGGGGGGCGGCACCTATTTGTCATCGGATGTATATACAAAAGGACATCGGTGGAGTAAATGAAGGCAAAATCTTAAATACACGCACATTTAATAACGAGAGCGATAAAATAAGGAAATAAAACTTAGATCATATTTGTATGGCAAATATCGCTTCAGTTTCGGCGCAGAAAAGACGATTCTGACCAATGTCTGGACAATGAACAAGTGCTATTTGGTGGAAATCGGCACAGTGGAAGGATAAGTTTGTTTCCTTTGCCAGGGACCGGGATTCAAATCCTTCGACGGGCCTCTGAAAAGTCGACCCGGCCGCCAATACCCCTCGGAACAGGGTGAGAGTTCCAATTATTGCCTTGGTTCCAAGATAATGTAGTGCTTGGTCCACAAATGAAACCAAACCAAAGAAGTACTCTCGTATGTCACGACCGGTTGAGGGCCTGAGGTGGCCCTCAGCCGGTTACAGGGCCTTGGGCATGAAGAGGTCTCTGGCAGGTCTTGATAGGATCTTAACCCGCGAGTTACTGGGGTATATTTCATAACGCGACTTACTGGGGGGGGGGGGGTCTAATCTCCCCCTCGTATCTCCGGAACTACTGGACCGAATGTATAAATTCAAACGGCATTCGATAACCCTGGGAAATTTATCGAGGGAAACATACTATTGTTGACCTCGGGGTCACCTATGACGTCACAGGCCAGGTCAAGTACAAAATGTTTGACCGTGTTAAAAGGTCTCGATGGATGGAATTGTCGCGCAAAATTGCGATATTAAACGCATAAGCTGTCGATAAATCGGTATGATTCGTGTGTCTGACACTTCTAAGTACCTTTCAAAGCTGTTTATGACCTTGGGTCAGGTCTAGGTCATCCGAGGTCACGAGGTCAAACTGCAGATTACGGTCATTAGGCGTTGTAACACATGTTTATGGGTTTGTTTTTCGTCTAGAACGCGAAAAATGATCTTAGAACATTGTTTGTCCCATACAAATAGAAGTAAAAAGCAAAAATGGAAATGCGTTTTTTATGCATAGTAATGCTGTGAGAAGTTTATGTTTATTTGTGTATTTGCTTTCATCGCCAACAGAGTCATACTCCACTGACAGGCGAAGTCAAAAAGATAAAAGACATGAAACACAACACATATATCACAGCCTAAAGTCGTTATAAAAGTAGAAGATGAATGACATGATGAACGAAGTGATGATGACTATGCGGTTAAAACGTACCTGATCACGAGAGCTCTAAAAACGCCAAAACTGTCATGAAAGATGTCTACGTTCAAATGACTGGCCAAGAAAACATTCATGGCTTTAGGGATCCTGCAGAACATCCCTGATTCGATAGTTCTGACTCGAGCTCGAGGCACGGCGAACAGGGTGAGGGTGCGGGTCGATCGAGGCGGCACGTGCAGAGGAAAAGAGTTGAGCAGAACCTGAGAATCCACTCTCCCCCGCATAATGTTCCTCAGGAAGAGCATGTCATGCTGCACTCTGCGTTGTGCTAAAGATGGAATTTTGAAATGGAGCAGAAGGCTACCATAAGAAAGATCATTCGTTTGTCCGGAGGAAGTGTGAGCTAGCAGCCAAATGAGGAACTTGTGCTGCACTCGATCGACCCGCACCTTGTGGGAGTGGTCGATTTTGTCATTTAAAGGTCATAGCTCAGTCATTTTTGAAGATATCGACTTTAAATATGGTACACATATTCACCGCATACGTCTCGATCACATATATTCCGGTTTTTGGATAATTCTGATTTTTCTTGAAAATGTTGTTAAAAAAAAATGTATTTGGATTTCTCAAAATTTTGAATGAAAAAAACCCTCAAAAATCCGAGATCGCATTTTGATAGCCCGGTCTATTGTCAGTAATTTGATTTAAGACAATTGAGTTTATCTCAAACATCGTACCTTTGACAGCGTTTTCCGCAAACCATTATTTTGCAACAAAAACCGAAGAACATGACGTCACTCTGACGTCATTCCCGGTTGACCTATCATAGCCTCATATTTTTCCTTTTTCCAACATGTGTAGAATTGATGTGAGAGAAGATACTGCAAGTTTGGTGACGATAGCGGTGTTCGTTTAGGAATTATTGCAAAAAATAACGGGTGGGGGGGGGGGGGGCAAAAAATACCCCCCCCCCCCAGTAAGTCGCGGGTTAAGCTGGTCTGAAAGGGTCCACAGTCAGCCTGGGGTGCCTTCGGTCGGTCTTAGAGGGCAGGCAACCGCCCTAAGAAGGCCCTCGGCCGGTCTGAGAGGGTATTTTATACCATCTCAGGCGAGGGTATGGACCCCTCCAGGCGGCCGGAGGGGTCCATTGGTCGTCTGAGATACCCCAGGCTGATCTGAGTTGATATTTGCCAGATATGAGAGGGCTTTATGCCCATCAGAGCAGCTCGGTCGATCTGAGAGGGCCCTCGGCCAGCCTGAGAAGGCCAGGTCAGATTTGATAGGGGCCCTCTTAAGTCTGAAGAGGGAGCTACTGTACTCTGAGAGGACCCTCAAACAGTCTGACGGGGCCTTAGGCCGGTCTGATAATACCCTATGCAGGTCTGAGAGGGCACATGACAGGCCTGAGATGGCCCTCTGTCGGTCTGAGAGGGCACCGTGCCTGGCCGAGAGGAGCCTTGTCAGGCCTGATGGAGACCCTTCCAATCGTTTTTTTATTCGTTTTTCAGACGGCCCCTCTTGAGTTTGTACGGGAGCAAAGCATATTGTTTGCCTCTCGAACTTCTTGAGAGGGACAGCTGCTCCCCTTGCCCCCTCGCCTCTTCCATCACCACCGGGCTCGACCCACGGCGTTTAACCGCTTGAACCTAAGAGACAGTGTGTCTCAGACCCATAGCTACAACTATTTTCCCAGCTCTTGACCCAGTTGCCCGAGCCCGGCTGAGGGCCTCGAGATTTCCACCCTTGCTATGGGGGTCTAACGAACACCCCCTCGACAAATGGCGCAGCGCAGCAGTTAAGGTCCCCAGAAGTTATCAAAGGTAAAATTTGGCATCTTGTGGACTTGGGGTCTTTGGACCCCGGTATCGGTCGGTATGAAGTCGTTTGCAAACATGTGCAGAGACTCGAAGAACATATTGAGCCATTTTTGTCGACATTAAAGTCTACTGTAAACCCTCTCTAAACGTTTCGCAGACACGCTGCTAATGATAGCGACGACAATCCTGCATCTGACCCACAGAGGACACATCTTGTGACTTAACGCCCTGCGGTTGTGAAGACGCAGTACAAACGCACAAGGATTCGACTCGCTTTGCAGCGAATGTACTTTGTTGCTCACGTTTAGGCTGTGGAATTTCGGCCTTCGGTCCGTCACATAAGCTGAGCCAGCCTTCGGTCCGTGACGTGATTGGACGGCGTCTCAAACACAGCCATAAGACGATCGTGACGAGTGGTGAGACGGCGTCTCAAACAGCCATAAGACGATCGTGACGCGTGGTGAGACGCAGGGACTCGTCTAAGGAAATTTAACTGGGGGGGGGGGGGGCAGGCTTGAGATGACTTATTTTCATTTCACCTGTTCTTGTCCACGAACAGTCACACTTACTCTTGTTTTTCCATAGTCCATTGATATTGCTCCAACGGGCAGTAATGTTCATGAAATTAATAGTTGTGCATTCAAACCGTTGTGTTGAGATGATTGATAAACAGCCAAATGACACATTGTTATTAACCGCAATTGCTCAAAACCAATAGCGCTATCAAAGTGAAACTTTAAGTACCTTTTCTCACACCAATTTTACGTCTTCCTGTGCAACAATGAAGCAATTTCGTAGAAAAAAACGTTGAGATATAGCGAATTTAGTGATGTCACTACGCACGAGTTGGACGAACAAATCAGCTAAAATCTAACAGACCGTACAAAGGTCATATTTTGAAGAAAAAAATGCAATCTAAAACCTCAAAAGATACAAAATGGCAAGGGCTACAAAATGATTATCTCGGAGTTTTGAAAAATTTGTTTTTTGACCCCAAAATATCAAAAAACTGTTTGTTTAAATGCACACAAATTCAAAATTTTCAAAGATATTAAAAACCGTGTTAACCCTATTCCCTGTGTGTGGGTGGGGGGGGGGGGGCAGATTCTGCCCCCCGGTGGTTTTTCACTTGCTGTTTCTGAACCGTTAGGCCTAGCGTCCTGAAACTTAGTGACTTTTCCCAACTTTGAATGGCGCGTGTTGTCAAAATTTTGAAAAAAATTGGTCCAGCAGAGGCGGTCCCGCTCCTGTTTTGGGGAGGGTGTTACGAATGCGGTTTTGCGGCGCATACTTCTTTCGTGGTTTGCAGTGCAATAAATGCGTCAGAAACAGTTTCAATGCAATACACGTCATAGATACCGGGATTGTACATATTTTTTGGGCAGAGGCGCACTCAGGTACAAAACATGTGAGGTGATACCCTCCCTCAAATTAGATCCAACTTCAAATTGGTAAGATGATAAAAGCGTTACGCGCATGGTGCCCCCACGTTGTTTTCCTGGATCCGCCTATGCGCAATATATTAAATTTAACAAATTAAAGCATATAATGCCCAGATGTGACGTTTATGTCGTTCCAAACAATCACGAACAGCACATATTTTTTTAATCAAAAATTCCCCATTTTACATCCCCTGAATACGCTATGATTTTTTTTATCTTTTGATATACTGAAGACCAGTACATTTGAAGCTCAAAAACGTTTGGGGCATGACAATCGGTCAAACCACATGGCCGCATTGGCCTTTCAAAAAACACCAAAAATTTCCGTATTTGTTTGCCCCCTGGCCCCCCATTTTGGGAAACAAATGAAATTTCGGAGTTCAAAAAGAGAGATCTTGTCATGACGAATCGCATGGCGTTTTCCCCATCGAAATCGACTGAGCGGTTCTCGAGATCTCTGGGGGGGGGGGGCAGAATATGTCCCCCCGCAAGTTAACGTAATTCTGGCCGCCCGCAGGGAATAGGGTTAAATATTAGAGAACCACATATGGGCAATTCCTTAAAAAAAACACAATTTTGACTGACTTATGGCTTCTAAAGTATGGGTAAGTCATGACGTATTTTTTGTATGATTGTTTTTGGGTTATGTATAATCAGCTGCGAAGAAATTAACGTCACCGCTGCATTTCTGAGGCAAAACTGGCCCAGAAACATGCGTTTGTATTTATATTCATCAATTTCAAATTTTGACCTTATGTGACCTGACCTTGACCTGAGTTTGACACATACTTCACTTAGATGAAGTCAGGTGGTAAAATGACTATCATTATCGAATTATACGTGTAACATATCCCATAAAACATATGCCGCATGACTTTCGTATATATTTTGCACATGGTGACCTTCTGTGACATTGACATTTACCTTGACCTTTTGCCAACAATCTTACTTTAGCTCATGCGAGATGTGTATTATACCTTTGAGAGCACTTTGAGTGATCATGGTCGCAATCGAAGGCTTTGAATGGATAGTACCTATGTATGTCCCATACACTCAAATATATCGATTTTGACCTTTGACCTGACCGTGACCTGATATTTGACCTCAATGTGAACCTTTCGAGAATGCTTTAGATGTGCTTCATTGAGAGCTTTCGAATGCCGCCTTGCGCGTCTCGCTGCGATCATTACTTCGGAAGATCCCCCCCCCCCCCCCACCCAGTCAATGGCGTTCGGCTGAGACCCCCAGTCAAGGGCGGGTTAATTTTATTGACAGATGACAGCCAGAATGGACGTGTGGCTAAATTTCCAAATTTAGCTTGAACATGACATCTTTACCTAAACATAGGCGTACCCAAGGGGGGGGGGGGGCAAACGGGCCAATTGCCCCCCCCCCCCCCTCCCCCCTGAAGGTCCGTACGTGCCTCCTTTTCCGTATGTGCCCCTTTGAAAATAGGGTCCGAAGGGGCCTCATATACCCACATAGGCGTATGAACTGGTGGGGGGGGGGGGGGGTATGACCTCCTCACTTTTCGGCCAATTTTTGGTTAAAATATTGTCTTTTGGTCGGGGATTTTTTATGGCAAAAGTTTCGCCATGACTAGAAGAGCCCGAATCTGCTAATAAATCTTGCATAGGGGGGTTTGGTTTCTCTCAATACGAGATCTAAGTTTCACTGCCTCCCCTCCCACACACACTTTTCGTGACGTCCCTGCTAATTACCCATGACAACGGATTTTCATCGAAACTTGAAATTCAGTGTGTTTTGGCCCTGCCGATCAGTCTTGGAGTACTCAATGCCTGAAAATACCCTCTAAGACCGTCTGAAGGCCGCTTTCAGACCGGCATAAGCCATAGGGTTTAAAAGCCCTAAAAAGTGTAAAACCAAGCCTCAGGCGTAAAATACCCTTTCAAATCAGCGTAGGGCTCCTAGCACCGACCGCGGGCCCCTTCAGACCAACCGAGGGCCCCTTCAGACCAACCGAGGGCCCTTTCAGACCAACCGAGGGCCCCTTCAGACCAACCGAGGGCCCTTTCAGACCAACCGAGGGCCCTTTCAGACCAACCGCGGGCCCCTTCCCAAGTCCCCCCCCCCCGAGGCCAGGGCTGCGACCGTCCTGAACTCTGACATCCCTCTGAGCCACAGCCGCCACCGATGCCGCACGCCACACCCACTGACCACGTGACCACACCGGACAGTCACCACCGATGCCGCACACCACACACACGTGACCACACCGGACAGCCACCACCGATGCCGCACGCCACCCCCACGTGACCACACCGGACAGCCACCACCGATGCCGCACGCCACACACACGTGACCACACCGGACAGCCACCACCGATGCCGCACGCCACACACACGTGACCACACCGGACAGTCACCACCGATGCCGCACGCCACACCCACGTGACCACACCGGACAGTCACCACCGATGCCGCACTCCACACACACGTGACCACACCGGACAGTCACCACCGATGCCGCACGCCACACACACGTGACCACACCGGACAGTCACCACCGATGCCGCACGCCACACCCACGTGACCACACCGGACAGTCACCACCGATGCCGCCGCCACACCCACGTGACCACACCGGACAGCCACCACCGATGCCGCCGCCACACCCACGTGACCACACCGGACAGCCACCACCGATGCCACCGCCACACACACGTGACCACGTGACCACACCGGACAGCCACCACCGATGCCGCACGTCACACCCACGTGACCACACCGGACAGCCACCACCGATGCCGCACTCCACACACACGTGACCACGTGACCACACCGGACAGCCACCACCGATGCCGCACGTCACACACGTGACCACGTGACCACGTGACCACGTGACCACGTGACCACACCGGACGTAACGCTGAGCTGCGCCAGACACATTCTGCGGTCTGCTCCACACTGCCAGACCCACGCACATGCGTCACCACCGTCACCACCACCGTCACCACCACCGTCACCACCACCGTCACCACCACCGCCGCCTCCCGGCTGATGTCATCCAGCAGGGCTGAAGGCGCCGTGAGGTGGCAGGCCAAGTTAATTAAATAACCGAACCGAACCCGTGCCGCAGTGCTCCGTCCGTTCCGTCTGTGTGGCTGTCCGACTCCGGCCGCCGCCCACCAGCCGGCCAGCTGCACCCGGAGACGGAGACGGAGACGGAGACGGAGACCGGTCGGCGGCGGCGGGACTGACGGGGGTGGACTGACGGGCGGGTTTCACTTTTATCGGCGGCTCACTGGTGGTGGCGGTAGCGGTGGCTGAGGCCCAAGTTGTTAGCATTCCTCTTCCCGTACTGAGACAAATGGCCCCGCGGGACTTTGGCACCGAGGCATGTAATTATACCAGACTATCGTACCGAGACATGACCCCGAGAGACTCCTGAGTCCCGTGGCGAGACACGGTACCGAGAGACTCCTGAGTCCCGTGGCGAGACGGTACCGAGACATGACCCCGAGAGACTCCTGACTCCCGTGGCGAGACATGGTACCGAGACATGACCCCGAGAGACTCCTGACTCCCGTGGCGAGACATGGTACCGAGACATACCCCGAGAGACTCCCGACTCCCGTGGCGAGACCCGGTACCGAGACATGACCATGATAGACTCCTGAGTCCCGTGGCGAGACCCGGTACCGAGACATGACCCCGAGAGACTCCTGAGTCCCGTGGCGAGACCCGGTACCGAGACATGACCCCGAGAGACTCCTGAGTCCCGTGGCGAGACCCGGTACCGATACATGACCACGAGAGACTCCTGAGTCCCGTGGCGAGACCCGGTACCGAGACATGACCACGAGAGACTCCTGAGTCCCGTGGCGAGACCCGGTAGGTACCGAGACATGACCCCGTAGACTCCTGACTCTCGTGGCGAGACATGGTACCGATACATGACCACGAGAGACTCCTGAGTCCCGTGGCGAGACCCGGTACCGAGACATAACCCCGAGAGACTCCTGAGTCCCGTGGCGAGACCCGGTACCGAGACATGACCCCAAGACACTCCTGAGTCCCGTGGCGAGACCCGGTACCGAGACATGACCCCGAGATACTCCTGAGTCCCGTGGCGAGACCCGGTACCGATACATGACCCGAGAGACTCCTGAGTCCCGTGGCGAGACCCGGTACCGAGACATGACCCCGAGAGACTCCTGAGTCCCGTGGCGAGACATGGTACCGAGACATGACCCCGAGAGACTCCTGAGTCCCGTGGCGAGACCCGGTACCGAGACATGACCCCGAGAGACTCCGGAGTCCCGTGGCGAGACATGGTACCGAGACATGACCCCGAGAGACTCCTGAGTCCCGTGGCGAGACCCGGTACCGAGACATGACCCCGAGAGACTCCTGACTCCCGTGGCGAGACCCGGTACAGAGACATGACCCCGAGATACTCCTAAGTCCCGTGGCGAGACCCGGTACCGAGACATGACCCGGAGAGACTCCTGAGTCCCGTGGCGAGACCCGGTACCGAGACATGACCCCGAGAGACTCCTGAGTCCCGTGGCGAGACCCGGTACCGAGACATGACCCCGAGAGACTCCTGACTCCCGTGGCGAGACATGGTACCGAGGCACTCCTGGCTCCCTTGCCGAGACATCGTACCGAGAGACTCCTGACTCCCGCGGCGAGACATGGTACCGAGATACTCCTGACTCCCGTGGCGAGACCCGGTACCGAGACATGACCACGAGAGACTCCTGAGTCCCGTGGCGAGACCCGGTACCGAGACATGACCCCGAGAGACTCCTGAGTCCCGTGGCGAGACCCGGTACCGAGACATGACCCCGAGAGACTCCTGAGTCCCGTGGCGAGACCCGGTACCGAGACATGACCCCGAGAGACTCCTGAGTCCCGTGGCGAGACCCGGTACCGAGACATGACCCCGAGAGACTCCTGAGTCCCGTGGCGAGACCCTGTACCGAGACATGACCCCGAGAGACTCCTGACTCCCGTGGCGAGACCCGGTACCGAGACATGACCCCGAGAGACTCCTGAGTCCCGTGGCGAGACCCGGTACCGAGACATGACCCCGAGAGACTCCTGACTCCCGTGGCGAGACCCGGTACCGAGACATGACCCCGAGACTCCTGACTCCCGTGGCGAGACATGGTACCGAGACATGACCCCGAGAGACTCCTGAGTCCCGTGGCGAGACCCGGTACCGAGACATGACCCCGAGAGACTCCTGACTCCCGTGGCGAGACCCGGTACCGAGACATGACCCCGAGACTCCTGACTCCCGTGGCGAGACATGGTACCGAGGAACTCCTGACTCCCTTGTCGAGACATCGTACCGAGAGACTCCTGACTCCCGCGGCGAGACATGGTACCGAGATACTCCTGACTCCCGTGGCGAGACCCGGTACCGAGACATGACCCCGAGAGACTCCGTAGCGAAACGTGACACGGATACATGGTACCGAGGCCGTCGGGCGGCCGCAGTTGCGTCATAAGCCGTCAAACCGCCGAGGGCCACCGCCGAGGGCCACCGCCGACCCGGCCACCGCCCACCCGGCCACCGCCGAGGGCCACCGCCGAGGGCCACCGCCGACCCGGCCACTGTATCTCACCGGCCGCCGTTACCAGCGGCCCGCCCCGCCCGGCCCGCCCCGCCCGCCCCGTCCCGTCCCGTCCCGACCCAGTCCGTGCCGCCACTTCTGACCGCAGGCTCTCCGTTCTTCCCAGAGACTGCAGTGGAGACTAGCCGCCAGCCGGCGAGGTAACCTCAACGTTGAGAGGTCGCCCGGAACAGTCACCCAGTGGTCGCCCAGTGATCGTCGAGTGAATGCCCAGTGATCACCAGTGACGCAGTGACGCCGTCCAGTGACGGATTTGTGTGCGGCGGGTTGTGATATGCGACAGTGTGTCCTGACCTGACCTCGCCTGGGTCGCCATGGAAGCTGCACGGCCAACACCGCTGACCTGGCTGGTCGCCGCTGCCGTCTGCGCCGCCGCCGTACGAAGTAAGTCATCGTGACGGTCCCACGTCACCATCCCACCTTCCAAACCACTCCGCTACGATACCTGAGGAGGTGTTGCAGTGACACCATTGCCAGCGTACTGCTCCTGCTGAGCGGGCGATTCATATCGGCCACTTTTTTACATCGAGGTTCGAGGCTGATTTAAGTTAAGTATAAATGCGGTGTGTCGGTCCATTGAAGGATCAGCATTTATACGTGTTTCATTTTCATACCTGATTGTTACGCTAGAAAGTGCTGGGAGTGACAATGAGGGGTGGTATCCAGCAGTACAACAGCCGTCCAGCAGCCTGGCCCGTAGCCGCTCCTGCGCGGGGAGTTGTAAAACGTTTAAAGAGTCGTAAAAAGCTGGCCCTAAGCTCGCGGGCATCATAATATCTAGCGGGGAAAGTAGCTCGCGAGAACCAGAGTGTTTGGTGGGAAAGTAGTCCTGAAAGACCGTTACAAAGTACAAAGCCCAAAATACAAACAAGGTATGTAATTACGGCAACCTTACAATTTCTGGTAAAGATAAAACGGTCCCAGTCTCTGGTTAACTGCGGTGTGACCTTAATGGCTCAAATAGATAGAGTTGTAACAACTACTATAAAAGGCGAGGCGGGAAGCAAGCAGTGAGGAAAGACACATCAGCAACGAAGGTCATGAGCACATTGCCGCGAGGCATTTCGTCTGCGCTCTATAACCGGAGCACGATGCTGAGTTCCGTGGCGCGCTGTGCATCCCGAGGAGCACACTCAGTTCCGTGGCGCTCTATAACCGGAGCACGACGCTGAGTTCCGTGGCGTGCTCTGCATCCCGAGGAGCACACTCAGTTCCGTGGCGCGGTATAACCGGAGGTCCGGAGCACGATGCTGAGTTGCGTGGCGTGCTCTGCATCCCGAGGAGCACACTCAGTTCCGTGGCGCGGTATTACCGGAGGTCCGGAGCACGATGCTGAGTTGCGTGATGACGGACCGGTCTGAAGTGGCTGAAGTGGCTGGCAGCTAGTCACTCTGAAGCCACTCCAGCGTTCCGCTGGAGTGGCTTCAGAGTGACTAGCTGCCAGGTGCATAATACGGCGCGCTCCGAGTCAGTCCAGAGAGCGGGCCGGGGCCGTATACGGCGGGCGGTAGAGAGCGGTTGGGCCGGGCCTCCCTCCGCAGACCCGCGCACTGTGAGGGCCCAGCGGAGCAGGATGCATCGGGGGAGAAATCGAGAGCACCCGAGGAGCTGCCCCCAGACGAGACACGCTTCAGTGAGCCTGCTCACAGGCGGCGCTGGATGGCACGTCTCTCGGCTGCACGCCGCTGGTCAGCGTGTCTCTGAACTGCACGCCACTCGGCTGCATGTCACTGCTAGGCTGCCGCGGCTGATTCTGATGTCGGCTGCATGTCACTGCCAGGCTGCCGCGGCTGATTCTGATGTGGGCTGCATATGACTGCCAGGCTGCCGCGGCTGATTCTGATGTGGGCTGCATGTGACTGCCAGGCTGCCGCGGCTGATTCTGATGTCGGCTGCATGTGACTGCCAGGCTGCCGCGGCTGATTCTGATGTCGGCTGCATGTGACTGCCAGGCTGCCGCGGCTGATTCTGATGTGGGCTGCATGTGACTGCCAGGCTGCCGCGGCTGATTCTGATGTCGGCTGCATGTGACTGCTAGGCTGCCGCGGCTGATTCTGATGTCAGCTGCATGTGACTGCCAGGCTGCCGCGGCTGATTCTGATGTCGGCTGCATGTGACTGCCAGGCTGCCGCGGCTGATTCTGATGTCGGCTGCATGTGACTGCCAGGCTGCCGCGGCTGATTCTGATGTCGGCTGCATGTGACTGCCAGGCTGCCGCGGCTGATTCTGATGTCGGCTGCATGTGACTGCCAGGCTGCCGCGGCTGATTCTGATGTGGGGAGCTGATAATGTTGTCCAGAGTCGTGCTCAGTCCAATTGGATTACGTCTGCAGCTGAGATCAATGTCATTTCAACATGGCGGCTACTGAAGTATGCCGATTCATAACCCACTTGCGCAACTTAAAATCCATGTAGTCGGCTTTTCTAATTGCTAGCATGCGTGATGTGCATTTCATTAAAGTAGCTGTTGTGGGCGGCCTTCACCTATTTGTTAGGTAACGCAATGGTGAATATTCAACATTCTGAGAATTGGCCTGTAACTGTCCGACAACCGCTGATTTTCCCACGTAGCGGATATGAGCTCAGAAATCGTCACACAGACGCTGTTTTTCCCATGTGGCGACTGGCGAGTATGAACACATAGCCGAGATAACAGAACGTTTTGTGGCCGATAATTTGAACTCTTAGTGATGCAGATTATTAAATGTATGAAATGTAGTATGGAATCTTCCCTTATGACTTTTCACGTTTTGCCCCTTCATGTCCTTTGTTATCAGCGGTTTATGATGTCCAGACTGGTTATTGATTCAACCTTTTTTAAACGAATCAATCATGATTCATTTTGGAATATGAATGATACAATCACCGTTCGATTCACGGATACAATTTTGAGAATTGATTCCTTCCGATTCAAAGAATCAAAAAAAAATTAAATCGATTCACGTTTGATTCAACATTTAAATATATGAGGTGAATTCATGTCAAATCAATACAAATGGAAACATGCATGTATATGATCATTAAAACATTGTTACAGCAATAGTATTTCAGTATAAATGAATGTAGCCACTTGGACTGCATGTATTTGCACAATTTACCAGTGAACTTGAATCGTTAAATCTTTTGATTCAATCAGTCTTGATTTGATACGGGTTTTGATTCAATCACGATTCATGAATCCAAATATATGGTGGTGAATCAATTATGTTTTGATTCAATGACTTTTGATTGAACGATTCCAATCGATTCCAATCAGTGTCGAATCAATAACCAGTGTGAATTGATGTCAGGTGAAAACTGAAACGCCATGCATCAATTTCAACCGTAAGCATTTATTCACGAATGAATG
>JAXIVJ010008425.1:25000-55682 GCA_036785665.1 Chirona hameri
TAATCAATTTATAATTTTGAGGTTTTCTGAAGAGCAAAATCGCTGTTCTGGACGTGGTAAATCCGAGGTCATTCACTTGACCTGGAAGGTCACCCGTTTACCTGAAACCTAAAAATTGCATACTGTTAGATTCCTCTCATGACAGGCAACATGCTGGTTCTTACTGCATTGCTCTAAGTTGCTTGGTTTGGAAGTTAACCGGGGGCTGTCAGCCCCCCCTAGGGCGAAGGTGAAAAAAGCTCCCGTAGGGCGAGGGTTAAGTCCGCCATTATTGTGTGCAGTAGCTTCCATATCCAAGCTACCATATGCATGACGTCATACATTGCCATTCAGTTTTTTAGGCCATGAATGAGAAAAGAGAAACATGTCTATTTCTCGACGGATATCCACCTATCGTCCATACAAATGTCATATTCGCTTTTTCAGCTCAAAATACCCCGTATTGCCAAATTTCAAGACTTGTTTAACCCTATTTGTAACAGGGGGGGGGGGCGGATTCCGCCCCCCCCTCATGTTTTTCGCAGATATCTCCAGAACAGCTGAGAGCAGGCCCATGAAATTTTGGTACTTTTCATAGAATTGAACTCCGCATTTGAAGTAAAAATTTTGAGTTCTTAACTTGAACAGAGGCGGTTCCAGGGCACAGTTTTGGGTGGGTTCGGAGGCGACATTTGGCGAAAATACGGAAATGCGATCTTCACGGTTTCTTCCTAACTGCATCAAGTATGAAGGAGTTACATCGGCTTACCGTGATTGCAACAAGTGCAAATTAGATGATGTTAATGAAATATCATACAAAATTGCATGGCAGAGGCGTTCTCAGGGGCTTGAAAAAGGGGGGGGGGGTTTCCAGGAAGTATGCAATGCTTGGCGGGAAGCCAATAGAGCAATGTAAGGGGCATGTATAGCTATCAAGATGTAAAAGATAGCTTCTGCTTCCATTATTTGCATAATTTATTACATATAGAGTTTCAGGGGCGTGTTCAGGAACATGAAAAGGGGGGTGACTGGCATGGTGATGACGACATGCCAGCGATAACGGCGCAATATACGTTTAGCTTATAATAATATATGCACATATGAGACCAGAAAAGGGAATAAAGTCATTTTTTTTTGCAGAGGCGCGCTCAGGAATGGAAGAAAGGGGGTCATATTATTGCAAGGAAACTAAGAGGCATGGGCGTACAATGACATAACATACTGCAGTTTTCGGATGAAACACGCACCACAGGCTACTCTACGAACGATTATAAGATAATAGGCGAGTCCAGGTAGGGTAAAAAGGGGGGGTAAGCAATGTTAATTGAAGTTGTAAGTGAAATAGTCACTGTTGACTAGTTAGTATCATAATAGCGGATAATATATTTATCAAAAGGTCTTGCGCTGCCCTAGTTTGGATCCTGGATACGCCTATGATGAAGTACAACATGCAAAAAGGAACTATCAATGATCAGTAACATATTTATAGTGCTGGGTAGCAACTTGTCTGCGGTTAATATTTTTCCCAATTTTACCCCTCTTTTTCACTAACCTGGTACCGCCTATGGCAAAAAAATATGATTTATAACTGTTTTCTAATGTCTCAATCACATACCATTTCATTTATCAAAAAAACAACATCAAAAAATGGTTTTATTACGCATTTACTTCACCCCCATATTGAGTGCCCTGCACACGCCTATGATTTTTGAATTTTCAAACGTCACCGTCATATATCAATTTCCGATTCAATCTCTATCGATTCCTATTAGTTGTGTTACAATCGGTCGATAAACATGAAAGCTATATTTGATCAAAAATACCACTAAAATTTGTAGTTTTTGCCCCCCTGTTGCCCCCCTATCCCAAATTTATATTTTTTATTATTTATAAATGTAGATCGTGTTGAGGGGAACCAAACACCGTTTCATTTTTGAAAATCGGACGGGTAGATCTCGAGATCTCCGGGGGGGGGGGGGCGGAATCCGCCCCCCCCCCCCCTGTTACAAATAGGGGTAGCCAGGAGCCTGTTACAAATAGGGTTAAGGTAACCTAAGCGTACTTCTATACTTCCCTTTAAGCGTACTTCTATACTTGAAGCGTGCCTGCTTACACAATTATACACACTGTACGTGCAGGACAGGTGGCACACACAACGAACTCGTCTCCCGGGCGCCAACCCGTCCATTAGATAATCCGGATTTTTTTCCAGTCATGTTCCTGGTATGTCGTTTTTGCGCCGGACCGTACCGCGGCGTGTTCCAGGGGACACGAGGCGTGGATGAGACCGCTAGCGGAGCCTCTACCGCCGGCCGTCTGCGCACGCGCTGTGCCACGGACCTCACGGTCGTGTCGGCCGTGCTTGGCTGGCCAGCCGTGAGGGGTGGCGACCTCTGTCGGCACGGCGCTGGTCACTCCAGACGCTCTGTTGGTGGAACTCGCTCGGCTGGAACTGTTCAGTGTTCGTAATCGATTTTGCTCGAAACTGTCTGGGCCATAGGCCTGGTATCTATGATCCGCAATGGTTCCGGCCAGTACACGCCAGGAGTATTTCTTTGCCGAAGAGTTACACCATTGGAACAAGGTTGTCTGAAGGACATCTCTCATCTCTAGAGTTGGTGAATGCTTCACCTTGGAAGTTGATCTCGGGGACAAGTCATGTAGTGTTTACACGTCTGTCAGCCGTGTCAGGGTGGTCCAGTGGCCGACATTCGTCACGTCGGAAGGCTGTTCGGTCCCCCGGCCACCGTCACAGTGACCGTGACACCGCGTCTCGGTGTTATCTGGTCCCCCGGCCACCGTCACAGTGACCGTGACACCGCGTCTCGGTGTTATCTGGTCCCCGGCCACCGTCACAGTGACCGTGACACCGCGTCTCGGTGTTATCTGGTCACCGGGTCACAGTGACCGTGACACCGCGTCTCGGTGTTATCTGGTCCCCCGGCCACCGTCACAGTGACCGTGACACCGCGTCTCGGTGTTATCTGGTCCCCCGGCCACCGTCACAGTGACCGTGACACCGCGTCTCGGTGTTATCTGGTCCCCCGGCCACCGTCACAGTGACCGTGACACCGCGTCTCGGTGTTATCTGGTCACCGGGTCACAGTGACCGTGACACCGCGTCTCGGTGTTATCTGGTCCCCCGGCCACCGTCACAGTGACCGTGACACCGCGTCTCGGTGTTATCTGGTCCCCCGGCCACCGTCACAGTGACCGTGACACCGCGTCTCGGTGTTATCTTGTCCCCGGGCCACCGTCACAGTGACCGTGACACCGCGTCTCGGTGTTATCTGGTCCCCGGGCCACCGTCACAGTGACTGTGACACCGCGTCTCGGTGTTATCTTGTCCCCGAGCCACCGTCACAGTGACCGTGACACCGCGTCTCGGTGTTATCTGGTCCCCGGGCCACCGTCACAGTGACCGTGACACCGCGTCTCGGTGTTATCTGGTCCCCGGGCCACCGTCACAGTGACCGTGACACCGCGTCTCGGTGTTATCTGGTCCCCGGGCCACCGTCACAGTGACCGTGACACCGCGTCTCGGTGTTATCTGGTCCCCGGGCCACCGTCACAGTGACCGTGACACCGCGTCTCGGTGTTATCTGGTCCCCGGGCCACCGTCACAGTGACCGTGACACCGCGGCTCGGTGTTATCTGGTCCCCGGGCCACCGTCACAGTGACCGTGACACCGCGTCTCGGTGTTATCTGGTCCCCGGGCCACCGTCACAGTGACCGTGACACCGCGTCTCGGTGTTATCTGGTCCCCGGGCCACCGTCACAGTGACCGTGACACCGCGTCTCGGTGTTATCTGGTCACCGGGTCACAGTGACCGTGACACCGCGTCTCGGTGTTATCTGGTCCCCCGGCCACCGTCACAGTGACCGTGACACCGCGTCTCGGTGTTATCTGGTCCCCGGGCCACAGTGACCGTGACACCGCGTCTCGGTGTTATCTGGTCCCCGGGCCACCGTCACAGTGACCGTGTCACCGCGTTTCGGTGTTATCTGGTCCCCGGGCCACCGTCACAGTGACCGTGACACCGCGGCTCGGTGTTATCTGGTGGCAGTAAACACAACACAAGCGTTTGCCGATGAGGCAGAACTTGACGATTTTGGATTCAAGGAAACACTAGTTTGTATAGAATCTAGGTGTCAGTATCCTAAGTTTTGTCTCCCAGATCAGTACGGATGTTTTCTAAATTTGCCGCGAGTTTCTGAAGACATGCTTCGTCGGCCGACACCAAATTCCAAGTCTTGGCCAATAAATACCCCATCGGTCTGTCAAATGCATTGTTTTTTTTGTGCCAATACCCCATCGGTCTGTCAAATGCATTGTTTCTTTGTCGTGTGGTCGAGTGAAATGCATATCACTGCAATATCAATGGCAAGTTAGAACACAATATCGGAACATAAATTCCCGAACATGAGCGCTAGCGCTAATTGCTGTAAGCCTTTTTTGACTCCGCCTTCGTTGGTGGCATTGCCTTCACAATCGATGTTTTATGAGCTCAAGTGCACTGTGCCCCTTTTCATCGTTCCTTCTGGCTTGAGGCAGGTCGGATGACCGTCATCCACCATTGGCGTGTTTTGCCGGCCCTGGGGGCTGACGCATCTCAAGCTCTGCTACGCCCATTGTTTATTGTTTATCCTGGTCCGAGTTTTTACGAGGCAATCGCGACGCTGCGGCGGCGTCATAGTCTGGTCTCTCGGGCGCCAGTTTCGTCTCAGATACTCCCCGCTCTTTCAGTGTTATCGTTCGCTGGCAGTCGACTGGCCACTGGGGCGCCGACCGACTGCCCCGGCTGCTGCCCACTGAGCTATCTGTTAGTGTTGCCGGAACACGCACAAAAAGCTCCGGTCAGCGTCAGACCGATCTCTGCTGAGCGTCGCCTGTGGTGTTGACACGCGGTTGACGAGGAACTTGTCAGATGCAGCGGACGGCCCCAACTGAAACACAGCGCTGAGTCACTGACCCACCGCTGACTTACTCAGCGCTGAGTCACTGACTCACCGCTGACTTACTCAGCGCCGAGTCACTGACTCACCGCTGACTTACTCAGCGCCGAGTCACTGACTCACCGCTGACTTACTCAGCGCCGAGACCCTGACTCACCGCTGACTTACTCAGCGCCGAGACACTGACTCACCGCTGACTTACTCAGCGCCGAGATACTGACACACCGCTGACTTACTCAGCGCCGAGACACTGACTCACCGCTGACTTACTCAGCGCTGAGTCACTGACTCACCGCTGACTTACTCAGCGCTGAGTCACTGACATTTACTCAGCTTTTATTGTTTTCGGATTTCTATTTTCCGCTTACTCAGCTTCTATTCGATCGACGGAGTGCAGCGGAGTATTGCACGGAATCGGCTCTATCAGTTCTCGAGAGACAGCAATGTGTTTCTGGCGGTGCCTGTATGGCGGTGCCTGTATGGCGGTGCCTGTATGGCGGTGCCTGTATGGCGGTGCCTGTATGGCGGTCTCTGGCTATCGGTCGCTAATTGCGAATCGCATTAATGCATCATAATAATACCAGTAAGGCGCCGTAGTTGGCGGTGAACGAGCGAGCGCGAAGGAAATGTATGGGCAATTTCAACTCGATCGGGCAAGTAGTTTCTCAGATACAAAAAGGTACGCACGTGCGCACGTGCAGATGCTTGTGGGAAAGTGGGGGCATCTTTGACTTGTGGGAAAGTGGGGGCTGAGGCTGAGGTCCCTAACCACACACCAAATTTGAACACAATCGGCTCAGCCGTTCCTGAGATACAGAAGAGGGATGTGCACGTGCGCACGTGCAGAGCCACCCACCCCTGACTTGTGGGAAACTGGCGCATGAGAGGTCCCTAACCACACACCAAATTTTAACACAATCGGCTCAGCCGTTCCTGAGATATAGAATAGGGGTGTGCACGTGCGCACGTGCAGAGTCACCCCACCCCTGAGTTGTGTGAAAGTGACGGCTGAGGGGTCCCTAACCACAGACGAAATTTGCACATAATCTGCCCAGCCGTTGCGGAGTTATTGCGAGAAAATACTTTTCAACACCCCTCACGCGGCACGCGCCACGCGCAGTGGTAGTCACCCACATGAGTCGGCACTGGTCTCAAACAGGGTAGGTTAGATGGGGCTGCTCAGCAAAGAAGTCCGCTAGTCAATCGGACGTGCGGTTGCAGATATATGAGCTTCTCAAAAGCGTCGCCACGGGCCGGGCCGGGCCGGGCCGCTCATAATCAGATTTTTCCCATACACCACGGAAGGACGAGCGAGCGCTTCGCGCTCGCTCGTAATAACATAATTCATGGCAGGCAAGATTCGTAGGTGGTGCCTTTGCAAAAATGCTAGTGGTATAAATGTTGCAATGTTGGAGTCAAAGAGCTGTGAATGCCTTGACCACAGCCATGAAACAGGGGCGGCTGATTGCGGGGGGGGGGGGGGGGGGGGGGGGGGCAGGGTACCCAAAATGCCCCCAGTGGACAATCCTGGGGGGGGCAAAAAGGTCATTCTGCTCCCCAGATTGAGCAGGCTAAAATCTGGGGGGGGGGGGGGCAAAATGACCCTTTTGCCCCCCCCCCCAGCAGACTGGTTATTGATTCAGCTTTTTTGGAACGATTCAATCATGATTCATTTTTGAATTTTAATGATTCAATCACCGTTCGATTCACAGATACAATTTTTATAATTGATTCTTTCCGATTCAAAGAATCAAAACAAGTATTTTAATCGATTCACGTTTGAGTCAACATTTAATTATATGTGGTGAATTTATGTCAAATCAATACAAATGGAAACATACATATATATGATCATTAAAGCATTGTTAGAGCAATACTATTTCAGTATAAATGAATGTAGCTACCGAGACTGTACGTATTTGCACAATTTACCAGTGTACTTCAATCGTTAAGAATCGTTAAATCTTTTGATTCAATCAGCATTGATTTGATGCGGGTTTTGATTCAATCACGATTCATGAATCAAAAGATCTGGTGGTGAATCAATTATTGTTTGATTCAAGGAATTTTGATTGAACGATTCCAATAGATTCAATCAGTGTTGAATCAATAACCAGTCTGCCCCCCCAGGATTTTCGACTGGGCGGCATTTTGGGTACCCTGCCCCCCGCAATCCGCCGCCCCTGCCATGAAATGAACACATCGCTCTAAAAGTTACCGGCGTAGCGATTTGTTTCATCTGAAATGAAACATATTGAGATGATCTATTGAGAGATATGTCTACTGTTCATCTGTAACGGAGCAGAGCGATGATGCTTGTGCCTGCAGGACAGGGGTCTCCTGCGTGGCGACCGTGCGGACGCAGGCGCCCTCTCCTGTGAGCGTCGGTCCGGTCACCAGGCAGCCGAGCGATGGTGCTGTGCCGGCTGGACAGGGGTCTCCTGCGTGACGACCGTGTAGACGCAGGCGCCCTCTCCTGTGAGCGTCGGTCCGGTCACCAGGCAGCCGAGCGATGGTGCTGTGCCGGCTGGACAGGTCACAGGGGTCTCCTGCGTGGCGACCGTGCGGACGCAGGCGCCCTCTGCTGTGAGCGTCGGTCGCCAGGCAGTTAGTCGGTATCCGCCTGATATAAACATCACCCTCTCAGGTCGTGACGGCTTTTTCAGCCTGTCGTCCCCTGACCCGGGTACAGAGCACTGGCAGCCATAGGGCAAAGGATAAACACCAGCCACCAGAAGCCGAGTGGAATGTTTACCGTAGCCGTCGATGGGCTCTGGCTTTCCAGTTGGCACGTCTGCGGACTGTATAAGCCACGTTCTCACGTTGCATGCCCTAATGGGTGGCCATTACTAACAACAGGCAGCAGCACAGCGCAGTGCACATGGTGCACTCTGAGGTCAGGCTGTGTCAGTCCCAGTGGGCGGTGGGTCTATCGGCTGTCTCGCCGGCTCGGCACAGCGCTGGCAGCAACACTGGTTGGCATGCGTCGTCGTCGTCGTCGTGTTTCTATCAATCATAGACTGTGTTTGTCCCTGGAACTTGACCTGTGCTGATGTAACCAGTCCATCAGTATGTCAAAGATGCGATTTCTTTCCTCTACACTTTGTAAGCCAGGATGCCAACTGATGATATATGGCAAATACTTCTCGCACTGGTCCGAAGCGTGACTCTTTTACAGTTGAAGAGTTGCTCTAAGATGATGCAGCTGTTCGGCAGTGTTCGAGGGGCGTGTAGCATGTTGCCTGGCCTCACCTTGACCCGGCCATTTCGGTCGGTCAGGCGGTGATTGCTGTCAGCTGGCCTGTCAGCGCCGCGCCACGCCGTCAGGGGAGAGGTGCGCCGCGCCGCCTTTGGAGTGCGCGCGCGACGGAAGCGCTGCGTGTCCGGCGCTAAATATGCCGGCACTCCGTGACCCATGGGGCACAGTCGGCCCGGCCTTAGGGTCCGCCGCTGCTGAGGCGCCGAACGGGTGCTTCCGGCTCCGGCCACTGCACAGTCACGAGCCCCGTGTACATACATATGAGATAGGTGACTGGCGGGGATGTGTGTACCTCTCGAACTGATTGGTCATGTTCCATCCCCGTCCACCCCCAATCATTGTTCGTTTTAACATAGAGCATAGGCATATCGGAGCAGCGTTTTAGTTAAATGGCACACCTGGACATGTTCAGGATATGAACAGATCGGCTATCGATGCATGAACAACTGCATTAAAACGCTGTCCAGAAACCGAGCGGAGCATACCAGCAAAGTTCAACGGTAAGGCCGACCTCTGAGGATCAGAATGGAAATGTGTCTGGCTGCGGCCATTGGCGGATCCAGAACGGTGGTGGGGGGGGGGGGGGGGGGGGCAAATTCCAAAAAAGTCTCACACAATTCTGAAAACTCATCGGATTTCGCTTGCTTATGCATTGATAGCTGATTTTAAACAAACTTTCCTAAAAAGTTGCTTAGGCATGGCCGCTTTGCCCCCCCCCCCTGGATCTGCTAGTGGCTGCGACTTAGGCATGGCCGCTTTGCCCCCCCCCCTGGATCTGCTAGTGGCTGCGACTTGGGCATGGCCGCTTTGCCCCCCCCCCCCTGGATCTGCTAGTGGCTGCGGCAGCACATCACACCCAGTGAGCCGTGCATTGATTGTATTGTATTGTATTGCGGCACTCAGGAGACTCCCTAAAGGGCTCGTATGCTCCCGCGTCAATGTACAAACAAGCAAGCATACAGACCATCAATACCCATCACAGTGAGCCCATCACCCATCACCCATCACTCATCACCCATCACCCTTAACCCTTCACCCATCACCCATCAGTCATCACCCATCACCCATCACCCTTCACTCACCACCCATCACCCATCACCCTTCACTCACCACCCATCACCCTTCACTGACCACCCTTCACTCACCACCCATCACCCATCACCCTTCACTCACCACCCATCACCCTTCACTGACCACCCTTCACTCACCACCCATCACCCATCACCCTTCACTCACCACCCATCACCCTTCACTCACCACCCTTCACTCACCCATCACCCTTCACTCACCACCCATCACCCTTCACTGACCACCCTTCACTCACCACCATCACCCATCACCCTTCACTCACCACCCATCACCCTTCACTCACACCCTCACTCACACCATCACTCACTCACCCATCACCCTTCACTCACTCACCATCATCACCACCATCACCATCCATCACCTTCACTCACCACCCATCACCCATCACCCATCACTCATCACCCATCACCCTTCACTCACCACCCATCACCCATCACCCTTCACTCACCACCCATCACCCTTCACTCACCACCCTTCACTCACCACCCATCACCCATCACCCTTCACTCACCACCCATCACCCTTCACTCACCACCCATCACCCATCACCCATCACCCATCACCCATCACCCTTCACTCACCACCCATCACCCATCACCCATCACTCATCACCCATCACCCTTAACCCTTCACCCATCACCCATCAGTCATCACCCATCACCCATCACCCTTCACCCATCACCCTTCACCCATCACCCATCACTCATCACCCATCACCCTTAACCCTTCACCCATCACCCATCAGTCATCACCCATCACCCATCATCCATTACACATCACCCATCACCCTTCACTCACCACCCATCACCCTTCACTCACCACCCATCACCCTTCACTCACCACCCATCACCCATCACCCATTACACATCACCATCACCCTTCACTCACCACCCATCACCCATCACCCTTCACTCACCACCCATCACCCTTCACTGACCACCCTTCACTCACCACCCATCACCCATCACCCTTCACTCACCACCCATCACCCTTCACTCACCACCCTTCACTCACCACCCATCACCCTTCACTCACCACCCATCACCCTTCACTCACCACCCATCACCCATCACCCATCACCCATCACCCATCACCCTTCACTCACCACCCATCACCCATCACCCATCACTCATCACCCATCACCCTTCACTCACCACCCATCACCCATCACCCTTCACTCACCACCCATCACCCATCACCCTTCACTCACCACCCATCACCCTTCACTCACCACCCATCACCCATCACCCATCACCCATCACCCATCACCCTTCACTCACCACCCATCACCCATCACCCATCACTCATCACCCATCACCCTTAACCCTTCACCCATCACCCATCAGTCATCACCCATCACCCATCACCCTTCACCCATCACCCTTCACCCATCACCCATCACTCATCACCCATCACCCTTAACCCTTCACCCATCACCCATCAGTCATCACCCATCACCCATCATCCATTACACATCACCCATCACCCTTCACTCACCACCCATCACCCTTCACTCACCACCCATCACCCTTCACTCACCACCCATCACCCATCACCCATCACCCTTCACTCACCACCCATCACCCATCACCCATCACCCATCACCCTTCACTCACCACCCATCACCCATCACCCATCACCCATCACCCTTCACTCACCACCCATCACCCTTCACTCACCACCCATCACCCATCACCCATTACACATCACCATCACCCTTCACTCACCACCCATCACCCATCACCCATCACCCATCACTCACCACCCATCACCCTTCACTCACCACCCTTCACTCACCACCCATCACCCATCACCCTTCACTCACCACCCATCACCCTTCACTCACCACCCATCACCCATCACCCATCACCCATCACCCATCACCCTTCACTCACCACCCATCACCCATCACCCATCACTCATCACCCATCACCCTTCACTCACCACCCATCACCCATCACCCTTCACTCACCACCCATCACCCTTCACTCACCACCCTTCACTCACCACCCATCACCCATCACCCTTCACTCACCACCCATCACCCTTCACTCACCACCCATCACCCATCACCCATCACCCATCACCCATCACCCTTCACTCACCACCCATCACCCATCACCCATCACTCATCACCCATCACCCTTAACCCTTCACCCATCACCCATCAGTCATCACCCATCACCCATCATCCATTACACATCACCCATCACCCTTCACTCACCACCCATCACCCTTCACTCACCACCCATCACCCTTCACTCACCACCCATCACCCATCACCCATCACCCTTCACTCACCACCCATCACCCATCACCCATCACCCATCACCCTTCACTCACCACCCATCACCCATCACCCATCACCCATCACCCTTCACTCACCACCCATCACCCTTCACTCACCACCCATCACCCATCACCCATCACCCATCACCCATCACCCTTCACTCACCACCCATCACCCATCACCCATCACTCATCACCCATCACCCTTAACCCTTCACCCATCACCCATCAGTCATCACCCATCACCCATCATCCATTACACATCACCCATCACCCTTCACTCACCACCCATCACCCTTCACTCACCACCCATCACCCTTCACTCACCACCCATCACCCATCACCCATCACCCTTCACTCATCACCCATCACCCATCACCCATCACCCTTCACTCACCACCCATCACCCATCACCCTTCACCCTTCACCCATCACCCTTCACCCTTCACCCGCCCCATCACCCTATCAGGTCACCTCCTGCTCTTTGCTACAGCGGACAAGATTACCTTTGTCTCTCGCTTGAACAAGGCCTTACTACTCCTCCTTACATCAGACGGCAAGCGGTTCCAGGTTGCGACAGCGCGGTGTGGGAACGACATCTTACTGACCTGTGGGCGACATTTGGATGCGTGCAGCACGGACTCGTCAGCTGTCGCACGAGTCTGTCGTCGCGATACCTGGGCTCTTCATCGACCGCAGCCGCTGTGACCCACCCCTGTTCCAAAGCATGTGGTGAACCCGCTGAACATCCCGCATGTCGATCATGCTGTCGAACGACATCCAGCCAAGATCCTCCCGTGCCTGCAGGATGTGGTCGTACTTTTTGAGCCCAGTGATTGTACGGATCGCGAAATTTAGTGCCTGGTCTATTCTCTTCCTCTGCGCTTGTGTCCTGGGCGCCCAGACAGGCAGACAGTTCCGGATGACTGGGAACATCAGAGTTTCGATGACCAGCTTCGTTGTGTCTCGCGGAAAATTTAGTTTGCGAATGGTAGCCACTATCCCGTTGCGTTCTTGTTTTGCCACGAAGCTGACTTGTTTTTCCCAATTTAGATGCTGGTGAACTCCAAGAATTTTGACGTTTTCCGAGTGATTCAGTGTTACTCCGTCTAATTGCACTGTCAGGGAGGCCGCCTGGGCTGTGTTGGTAGGGGTACCGGCTATAAGAAAGTCTGTCTTTGCAGGTTGACTTTAAGTCCGCTGCTGAGGAATCAAGCCGAGAGGTGGGTCAGGTCTGTCTCTACGTGTAGCTTTAGCCCGGCCACACAGTCCGGTTTCGCGCAGTGAATAATTTGGCTGTCATCCGCGTAGCTGATGAGCTCGCCGGTTGATATGAGATGCCATATCGTTAGTAAAGAGGTGGAACAGTATTGGACCCAGCGTACCGCCCTGCACCACGCCGAACGGTACTGGTTCAGTGGTCGTGCCGCCTTTTACTGTCTGAGTCCGCTCTGTGAAGTACCCCTCGAGCCAGTGGTATGAGATGCAATACCACCCTAACTTCGACAGTAGGGCTCCTCGATCGACGCAGTCGAACGCCTTAGATAAATATAATGACGTCAGTGATGTCAGCAGGCCCTTGTCGGTGTTGTTTACAATGCAGCTGACTATATCTAGCGCGGCGTCCTCGGTCGAGTGAGCCGGGCGGTAGGCATACTTGCAGGGGTAAGAATCGAGTTGCATGTCACGTATGCTAGAATCTGGAGGCTCACTACTTGTTCTGCCAATTTAGAGATGACGTTCAACACGCTGACAGGTCGGAAGTTGGCTGGCGACGTCGGATCTCCAGATTTGTGGATGGGAACCACTGTGACATGTTTCCATGTCCGGAACCAAGCCGGTGCCAAGCGAGTGGTTAACGACATGTGCAATGATCGGACCGACCACCTCGAAACACTCACGCAGCAGCTGCACCGTTATGCCGTTACTGCCGGCCGCCCTGGAGTTGCCCAACTTCCGGAGGGCTGCACCGAGCTCCGGCAGCGTCTGCCGTCACTGCCGGCCGCCCTGGAGTTGCCCAACTTCCGGAGGGCTGCACCGAGCTCCGGCAGCGTCACCGTTATGCTGTTACTGCCGGCCGCCCTGGAGTCGCTCAACTTCCGGAGGGCTGCACCGAGCTCCGGCACCGTTATGCTGTTACTGCCGGCCGCCCTGGAGTCGCCCAACTTCCGGAGGGCTGCACCGAGCTCCGGCAGCGTCACCGTTATGCTGTTACTGCCGGCCGCCCTGGAGTTGCTCAACTTCCGGAGGGCTGCACCGAGCTCCGGCAGCGTCACCGTTATGCTGTTACTGCCGGCCGCCCTGGAGTCGCTCAACTTCCGGAGGGCTGCACCGAGCTCCGGCAGCGTCACCGTTATGCTGCTACTGCCGGCCGCCCTGGAGTCGCTCAACTTCCGGAGGGCTGCACCGAGCTCCGGCAGCGTCACCGTTATGCTGTTACTGCCGGCCGCCCTGGAGTTGCTCAACTTCCGGAGGGCTGCACCGAGCTCCGGCAGCGTCTGCCGTCACTGCCGGCCGCCCTGGAGTCGCTCAACTTCCGGAGGGCTGCACCGAGCTCCGGCAGCGTCTGCCGTCACTGCCGGCCGCCCTGGAGTTGCTCAACTTCCGGAGGGCTGCACCGAGCTCCGGCAGCGTCTGCCGTTACTGCCGGCCGCCCTGGAGTCGCTCAACTTCCGGAGGGCTGCACCGAGCTCCGGCAGCGTCTGCCGTCACTGCCGGCCGCCCTGGAGTCGCTCAACTTCCGGAGGGCTGCACCGAGCTCCGGCAGCGTCTGCCGTCACTGCCGGCCGCCCTGGAGTCGCTCAACTTCCGGAGGGCTGCACCGAGCTCCGGCAGCGTCACCCGGTGCACACGGAATGCAGAGCTACAAACGATCGGCGGGCGCGGGTGCACCGGCTCACACGGCCGCGCGCCGAGCTCGTCAGCTACTCGTTGGCCTACGCCTGCGAAAAATGCGTTGCACTCGTCAGCGTCCAGTGAGCCGTCTGAGCGCGGCCCCGGCGGTCCTGAGCTGAGCGCGTACTTCCGCAGGTTGGTCCACATCTCCTTGGTGTTTGGAGCTCCTGAAGGTGCGGCGAAGAAGCCTCTTGGCGCTCGGGCGAGACGCCTCTTGAACTCGCCGCGCAGCTGCCTGTACTCCTGCTCCGACTCTTCGTCCCGGCCCGATCTTGCGCGCGCCCGGGGTGTTGATACCGGACATAACAGTGATACCGGACATAACTTGGCCTTCTTGCAATGATGAGTACCTAAGCGTTTACTAGCGAAGACACGCCTAACGTCATATCGCTTCATTGAATTACATGAAGTTGCTGAACTGTTTTCGAAATCGGTTACTGCTTTAGTTGGGAGCATTACTAGCAGCGAACGTAGCAGATGGAATGCCTGTCTTCTGAGCAGTTCAGTTATTTTATAAATTAATTTATCTGCCAAAGGATTCCCTTATCGAATTAGTTTCACGCCGAGAAGTCGCCCTCTTAAAAAGCTGCATTCAGCCACTGCCAGATCATTGCCTATTCACACCTTAAAATGATTAAATTGAGTCCAATTATACTCATTTAAGGCCAGTAATCTTCCCCGCTGTATGATTTAAGCAATGTTCACAAATATCACGAATCTCGCTTTCCAAATGGCGGAGCAGTGGTGGTAGACCACCCCCTAGGCATTCTCCTCACCCTGGACACAGTGGACACTCCGCTCTCGTCATCCGTCATCCTGTCCGACTGTGACCTGTCCTCATCATCAGTCCTCCTGTCCTCACCGTGGCAGGTCAACAGTCCCCTCCTCTCCTCTCCAGCACAGCCCGTCTCCTGTCCTCACATTGACATGAGAGCACTCGCCAGTGTCTGTGCAGACGCTGAACGACCCTGACTGTCGTCGATCCCCGATATGAGGCAGCGGACGGACGGCTCGGCGGCACTGCTGCGGTTCGGATAGGACCCCGATATGAGGGAGTGGACGGACGGCTCGGCGGCACTGCTGCGGTTCGGATAGGACCCCGATATGAGGCAGCGGACGGACGGCTCGGCGGCACTGCTGCGGTTCGGATAGGACCCCGATATGAGGGAGTGGACGGACGGCTCGGCGGCACTGCTGCGGTTCGGATGGGACCCCGATATGAGGCAGCGGACGGACGGCTCGGCGGCACTGCTGCGGTTCGGATAGGACCCCGATATGAGGGAGTGGACGGACGGCTCCGCGGCACTGCTGCGGTTCGGATAGAGTGACTGGTGAGTATGAGGCAGCGGACGGACGGCTCGGCGGCACTGCTGCGGTTCGGATAGGGTGACTGGTGAGTATGAGGGAGTGGATGGACGGCTCGGCGGCACTGCTGCGGTTCGGATAGGACCCCGATATGAGGCAGCGGACGGACGGCTCCGCGGCACTGCTGCGGTTCGGATAGGGTGACTGTTGAGTATGAGGGAGTGGATGGACGGCTCGGCGGCACTGCTGCGGTTCGGATAGGACCCCGATATGAGGCAGCGGACGGACGCCTCGGCGGCACTGCTGCG
The DNA here is from genome assembly GCA_036785665.1 of Chirona hameri. Taxonomy (NCBI): domain Eukaryota; kingdom Metazoa; phylum Arthropoda; class Thecostraca; order Balanomorpha; family Balanidae; genus Chirona; species Chirona hameri. Next base: position 41,082 of record JAXIVJ010008425.1, read on the forward strand.
GTTCGGATAGGACCCCGATATGAGGCAGCGGACGGACGGCTCCGCGGCACTGCTGCGGTTCGGATAGGGTGACTGTTGAGTATGAGGGAGTGGATGGACGGCTCGGCGGCACTGCTGCGGTTCGGATAGGGTGACTGGTGAGTATGAGGGAGTGGACGGACGGCTCGGCGGCACTGCTGCGGTTCGGATAGGGTGACTGGTGAGTATGAGGGAGTGGACGGACGGCTCGGCGGCACTGCTGCGGTTCGGATAGGGTGACTGGTGAGTATGAGGGAGCGGACGGACGGCTCGGCGGCACTGCTGCGGTTCGGATAGGACCCCGATATGAGGTAGCGGACGGACGGCTCGGCGGCACTGCTGCGGTTCGGATAGGGTGACTGGTGAGTATGAGGGAGCGGACGGACGGCTCGGCGGCACTGCTGCGGTTCGGATAGGACCCCGATATGAGGTAGCGGACGGACGGCTCGGCGGCACTGCTGCGGTTCGTATAGGGTGACTGGTGAGTATGAGGGAGTGGACGGACGGCTCGGCGGCACTGCTGCGGTTCGGATAGGGTGACTGGTGAGTATGAGGGAGCGGACGGACGGCTCGGCGGCACTGCTGCGGTTCGGATAGGACCCCGATATGAGGCAGTGGACGGACGGCTCGGCGGCACTGCTGCGGTTCGGATAGGACCCCGATATGAGGCAGCGGACGGACGGCTCGGCGGCACTGCTGCGGTTCGGATGGGACCCCGATATGAGGTACCGGACGGACGGCTCCGCGGCACTTCTGCGGTTCGGATAGAGTGACTGGTGAGTATGAGGGAGTGGACGGACGGCTCGGCGGCACTGCTGCGGTTCGGATGGGACCCCGATATGAGGGAGTGGACGGACGGCTCGGCGGCACTGCTGCGGTTCGGATGGGACCCCGATATGAGGGAGTGGACGGACGGCTCGGCGGCACTGCTGCGGTTCGGATAGGACCCCGATATGAGGTAGCGGACGGACGGCTCGGCGGCACTGCTGCGGTTCGGATAGAGTGACTGGTGAGTATGAGGGAGTGGACGGACGGCTCGGCGGCACTGCTGCGGTTCGGATGGGACCCCGATATATGGCAGCGGACGGACGGCTCGGCGGCACTGCTGCGGTTCGGATAGAGTGACTGGTGAGTGTGAGGGAGTGGACGGACGGCTCGGCGGCACTGCTGCGGTTCGGATGGGACCCCGATATATGGCAGCGGACGGACGGCTCGGCGGCACTGCTGCGGTTCGGATAGGACCCCGATATGAGGTAGCGGACGGACGGCTCCGCGGCACTTCTGCGGTTCGGATAGGGTGACTGGTGAGTATGAGGGAGTGGACGGACGGCTCGGCGGCACTGCTGCGGTTCGGATAGGACCCCGATATGAGGGAGTGGACGGACGGCTCGGCGGCACTGCTGCGGTTCGGATAGGACCCCGATATGAGGTAGCGGACGGACGGCTCGGCGGCACTGCTGCGGTTCGGATAGGGTGACTGGTGAGTATGAGGCAGCGGACGGACGGCTCGGCGGCACTGCTGCGGTTCGGATAGGACCCCGATATGAGGCAGCGGAGGGACGGCTCGGCGGCACTGCTGCGGTTCGGATAGGGTGACTGGTGAGTATGAGGGAGTGGACGGACGGCTCGGCGGCACTGCTGCGGTTCGGATAGGACCCCGATATGAGGCAGCGGACGGACGGCTCGGCGGCACTGCTGCGGTTCGGATAGGGTGACTGGTGAGTATGAGGCAGCGGACGGACGGCTCGGCGGCACTGCTGCGGTTCGGATAGGACCCCGCTATGAGGTAGCGGACGGACGCCTCGGCGGCACTGCTGCGGTTCGGATAGGACCCCGATATGAGGCAGCGGACGGACGGCTCGGCGGCACTGCTGCGGTTCGGATAGGGTGACTGGTGAGTATGAGGCAGTAGACGGACGGCTCGGCGGCACTGCTGCAGTTCGGATAGGGTGACTGGTGAGTATGAGGGAGTGGACGGACGGCTCGGCGGCACTGCTGCGGTTCGGATAGGGTGACTGGTGAGTATGAGGGAGTGGACGGACGGCTCGGCGGCACTGCTGCAGTTCGGATAGGGTGACTGGTGAGTATGAGGGAGTGGACGGACGGCTCGGCGGCACTGCTGCGGTTCGGATAGGACCCCGATATGAGGCAGCGGACGGACGGCTCTGCGGCACTGCTGCAGTTCGGATAGGGTGACTGGTGGCACTGACGCGGCGCTGAGACGGACCATGCCTTCATGACCTGCCGCCGACCGGGACAGAACTACCGGCTGTGACAGTCCTCAGCAGACGGGTCAGCCTGAGTACCGACACCCGCCACACGGCAGAGACACATGGGCAGACCGTTGTGACCTGCTGGTGGTCCGCTGGTGACGTCGAAAACCAGGATTGAGGCCTAACCGCCGTTGGCTGAACAGGCTCTCTGGTCTGGTCGTAATGTATGGTATGCATTTGTTACTGGTCTGGTCTGGTCTGGAGACTGGTCGTAATGTATGTTATGCATACACTAGTTTTGTATCTTTAGCCATTCCAAGTTGTTCTATCTAAACGACAGAAAAATAACGAAATGAGGTGAGAACTAAATGCTTCGAGTTTCCGCGGAGTACTGAGCAAAGATATATAACACGCACCGTTCGATACTGTACCGCAGTGCCCAAGTACATTGCGGTGCAGTCTATGTCCGCAGGCGTATTTTTTCAGGGGACCAGCTCACAAGACTGTTGTCTGTATATAAGCAATAATAAGTCATACAGTTGTTAAACCAGCGTGGCTGTGGAATGCCTGGCTTTAGAGAAGAAAATCTCACTTTATCGAGAACCGCAAGTATTTGTGCATATAAACTCGCAAAATCGTGCTACTTTGTCTCCGTGAATCATTTCGACTACTCGGCGACCTCAACGTCAGTTTGCTTGGAGTGAATCTCTACGCTACTGTGTCGCCGCCAAAAGGAACTCGCTACGCCTGTAATGTTATGCTGAGCCCACCGAGGCTGCACGTGTGCGTCAGTCGACATCAACGCCCATCTCCACTGACACCTGCCGCCCGTACCGGCCATCTCCACTGAAACCTGCCGCCCGTACCGACCATCTCCACTGACACCTGCCGCCCGTACCGGCCATCTCCACTGACACCTGCCGCCCGTACCGGCCATCTCCACTGACACCTGCCGCCCGTACCGGCCATCTCCACTGAAACCTACCGCCCGTACCGGCCATCTCCACTGACACCTGCCGCCCGTACCGGCCATCTCCACTGACACCTGCCGCCCGTACCGGCCATCTCCACTGAAACCTACCGCCCGTACCGGCCATCTCCACTGACACCTACCGCCCGTACCGGCCATCTCCACTGAAACCTGCCGCCCGTACCGGCCATCTCCACTGACACCTACCGCCCGTACCGGCCATCTCCACTGACACCTACCGCCCGTACCGGCCATCTCCACTGACACCTACCGCCCGTACCGGCCATCTCCACTGAAACCTGCCGCCCGTACCGGCCATCTCCACTGACGCCTGCCGCCCGTACCGGCCGCCGCCGCCACCACCACCATCCCCCCTCCCCCCTCCGACGGCGTGAGAGTGGGTCACGGTCAGCGGCAGACGGTCGGCGCGGGAGCCGACCCGCTGTTATACGCCACCGACCCGCTGTTATACGCCAGCAAACGACATCAGACGTCACCATCGGACATCAGCCGTCACCAGGTGTCATCAGACGGCGCCAGGTGTCATCAGCCGTCACCAGGTGTCATCAGACGGCGCCAGGTGTCATCAGACGTCACCAGGCGACATCAGACGTCACTAGTGTCATCAGACATCGTCAGGTGTCATCAGACGGCGCCAGGTGTCACCAAGCGTCTTCTGACGTCACCAGGTGTCACTAGACGTCATCAGGCGTCATGAGACGACATCAGACGTTATCAGACATCAGACATCATCAGTCGTCACCAAGCGTCTTCTGACGTCATCAGGCGTCATCAGACGTCACAATCTAGATCCGGGAAGAAATGTATATATCCGTTCTTTCTCATATGTTTATATCTATTATAACTGATGTCCTCTGGATGTTAAGCTAGCCATTAATTTTACAATTTTCCTTGAACAAGGTTTATTTTCGCTTGTTACGCGGGAAAACTAAGACACATCCTATTTATTCTGGAAGAGGTGCGGTCTTCAAATGACATGCAATCATATTAACACCATGGCGATGCTGGTGGTTGGCAGTGGAATAAAACTGTATGTACTGGTTTCAGGGCTGCATTATGCAGACATCTCGCAATGTGTGCATCTTTGATGGCTGGTAGGCATCAAAAGGTTTTTTGGAGATCAATAAATGACACATTCCCTCGCGGTTAATTTTCCTCTTGCGCGCTCGGCAGCTTGTACCCCTTGTACCGTGGCATGATTGAGCCACGACCATGCTCTAAACATTCTCCACGATTCTCTATCCCTGACTAAGTTATCCGGGAAAATGTGACGCCGAACGCTGTATGTCACGATTCCCGAACACAAGTGGTAAATTGTCCGGAATAATCATCGTAAGGAAACTTTTATATGATAAATGTTATCCCACGGCCGAACGCCCTCGTTGGCAAAATGTCAGCTCATTTGTGGGAAACCGAGTGAAGACCGTAGTGTGTAACACATGCGCGATACATAGACGGGCAAGGTGTGGCCCTGCACCATCAACACAGCTTGGAGATGTGATGTGAGGAGACTGAATGTCCGCGATCACGCCCCACCAGCCGGACCAGTGCCGGCAGTATCCCCTCTCCCAGCTGGCCTGAGGAGACTGAAAGTTCGCGATCACGCCCCACCAGCCGGACCAGTGCCGGCAGTATCCCGTCTCCCAGCTGGCCTGAGGAGACTGAAAGTTCGCGATCACGCCCCACCAGCCGGACCAGTGCCGGCAGTATCCCGTCCCACAGCTGGCCTGGTGAGACTGAAAGTTCGCGATCACGCCCCACCAGCCGGACCAGTGCCGGCAGTATCCCGTCTCCCAGCTGGCCTGAGGAGACTGAAAGTTCGCGATCACGCCCCACCAGCCGGACCAGTGCCGGCAGTATCCCGTCCCCCAGCTGGCCTGGTGAGACTGAAAGTTCGCGATCACGCCCCACCAGCCGGACCAGTGCCGGCAGTATCCCGTCTCCCAGCTGGCCTGGTGAGACTGAAAGTTCGCGATCACGCCCCACCAGCCGGACCAGTGCCGGCAGTATCCCCTCTCCCAGCTGGCCTGGTGAGACTGAAAGTTCGCGATCACGCCCCACCAGCCGGACCAGTGCCGGCAGTATCCCGTCCCCCAGCTGGCCTGGTGAGACTGAAAGTTCGCGATCACGCCCCACCAGCCGGACCAGTGCCGGCAGTATCCCGTCTCCCAGCTGGCCTGGTGAGACTGAAAGTTCGCGATCACGCCCCACCAGCCGGACCAGTGCCGGCAGTATCCCGTCTCCCAGCTGGCCTGGTGAGACTGAAAGTTCGCGATCACGCCCCACCAGCCGGACCAGTGCCGGCAGTATCCCGTCCCCCAGCTGGCCTGAGGAGACTTGAAGTTCGCGATCACGCCCCACCAGCCGGACCAGTGCCGGCAGTATCCCGTCCCCCAGCTGGCCTGAGGAGACTGAAAGTTCGCGATCACGCCCCACCAGCCGGACCAGTGCCGGCAGTATCCCGTCCCCCAGCTGGCCTGAGGAGACTGAAAGTTCGCGATCACGCCCCACCAGCCGGACCAGTGCCGGCAGCTGGCCTGGTGCTGCACGGTCCACGATTATACATACAGCGTGTCCCAACTCCCAAAATTGACCATCCGTTGGTGGTGTCCATGTTTCAATCGCCTCCCACGACCGGCGAACAAACGGAATTCTATCGAAACCTGGCTGTGGTGAATATGCACATGTCGGGTGATCACAGAACCCCAGCAGCCGACCCGAGTTTAGCTAATTGGGCACGGCAGAGGTCATTTCTTCGAAGGTACCCAAAGAGCCCGTACCACATCTCGTCAATGGTGAATGAGTGCAAGACCTCATAAGTATGCATAACCACGCGGTTGTAAATGTTCAGAGGTGCCATGGCTCAGAATCAGGTCGCCAGTGAATCGTATCCACCCAATGGTTATAAAACGTCCGGGTCTGGGCCTACAACAGCAAGGAATTGCATATCACCGAGACGATCAAGCGGCCTCCTGAAAGTCCTCATCTGGGGCATGACGAGCCACAGAGGCCTCTCTGACCTGCACGTCGTGCCACGCGGCCAGACAGTCTTTGCCGACTACTATGTCAAGGAAGTCCTGAAAATGGCCAGAGAACATCAGCGATGCTGCGAAGAAGGGAAATGGCCTGCCAACTGATGCAACACTCCTGCCGGACATGTCCAGAGCATTTTTTAATCAAGACGGCGCTCTAGTCCATCACGCCAAGAAGACCAAGAATTAGTGTCGCAGTCACTTTCGGACTTGTGCAGATAAGTGTCTAACAAGGCAATGACCCTGACCTGCAGAGGCCGTCATCACTACATAGGCCGTCATCACTACAGAGGCCGTCACCACTGCAGAGGCCGTCATCACTGCAGAGTCCGTCACCACTGCAGAGGCCGTCACCACTGCAGAGGCCGTCATCACTGCAGAGGCCGTCACCACTGCAGAGGCCGTCATCACTGCAGAGGCCGTCACCACTACAGAGGCCGTCACCACTACAGAGTCCGTCATCACTACAGAGTCCGTCACCACTGCAGAGGCCGTCACCACTACATAGTCCGTCATCACTACAGAGGCCGTCATCTCTACAGAGGCCGTCATCACTGCAGAGGCCGTCACCACTACAGAGGCCGTCACCACTGCAGAGGCCGTCATCACTGCAGAGGCCGTCACCACTGCAGAGGCCGTCATCACTGCAGAGGCCGTCACCACTACAGAGGCCGTCACCACTACAGAGTCCGTCATCACTACAGAGTCCGTCACCACTGCAGAGGCCGTCACCACTACAGAGTCCGTCATCACTACAGAGGCCGTCATCTCTACAGAGGCCGTCATCACTGCAGAGGCCGTCACCACTACAGAGTCCGTCACCACTGCAGAGTCCGTCATCACTACAGAGGCGTCTGACGGCCCTCACATTCCGCGGTCAGGCGGCGCCGTGCTGCGCCGTGCCGCCCCTCTCATCAGTGCCGGCTGTTTGTTGATCTGCCGGGACGGCCGCGCAGCAGGGGAGCGAGACATGCCGACCCGCCACCGGCCGACAGAGGGCCAGCGAGGGGCACGGGGCGGCGGACACCCGTCAACTCTCTGTAATCATTGCACATTTAAATCAGATGGGATAATTAATTGGATCGAATTGTAAGAATATTGTACTGGATTGTAGTCAGGCTGCATGTTTATGTAATTGGTTTGGTTCAAAATGGACAATGGCAGCTCGGTTGGCGATTCGGTTGCAGCACACAACAGGTTCATGGTAAACGTGCTGTGCTATATTTATGCCTGAAAGGCACGCTTCCCTCCAGCTCCCCTGCGGCGATCAGTACGTCGCCTATGTCGCAGCACGTACTGATCCATCATGATCTGGGTGTCGTCGGGACGCAGACCACACGCGGGCCGCGTGTCTCTGGGCTGTTATCTGGACATGTCGGCGGCGGCACCCTGGGGCGGCACTGGGGCGGCACTGGGGCGGCACTGGGGCGGCGGCACCCTGGGGCGGTGGTGGCGGCGGCACTGGGGCGGCACTGGGGCGGCGGCACCCTGGGGCGGTGGTGGCGGCACTGGGGCGGCGGTGGCGGCGGCACTGGGGCGGCACTGGGGCGGCGGTGGCGGCGGCGGCACTGGGGCGGCGGCGGCGGTGGTGGCGGCGGCACTGGGGCGGCGCTGGGGCGGCGGCGGCGGTGGTGGCGGCGGCACTGGGGCGGCGGCGGCGGCGGTGGCGGCGGCACTGGGGCGGCACTGGGGCGGCGGCGGCGGTGGTGGCGGCGGCACTGGGGCGGCGGCGGCGGTGGTGGCGGCGGCACTGGGGCGGCACTGGGGCGGCGGCGGCGGTGGTGGCGGCGGCACTGGGGCGGCGGCACTGGGGCGGCACTGGGGCGGCGGCGGCGGCGGGGAGGAAGGGTGGGTGGCACCAGCCGGCACCGCGACTGACGCCACCGCCATCAGGCTCACTGCCGCGGGGGGGGGGGGGGGGGTGGCCAGCCCAATAACGAGCTGTTCCACCGATCACAGTAGTGACCCTCTGCCGACAAATGGCGTTGGTAAAATACCGTGTTTCTTGTACAAAATCACCATATTTACGGGCCTCTGCCGTGATATTATATAAAACAACGAGGTATTGAACGCGCCCGGGTATCAGTTAGTGTGGTGGGCACAACTCCAATCCACTGGAGGCACGACAACGGCTGCATGTTCACCATGTTATACTGTATAACAGACGATGGCTGCGTGTTGTGCTGTATAACAGACGATGGCTGCGTGTTGTGCTGTATAACAGACGATGGCTGCGTGTTGTACTGTATAACAGACGATGGCTGCGTGTTGTACTGTATAACAGACGATGGCTGCGTGTTGTGCTGTATAACAGACGATGGCTGCGTGTTGTGCCGTATAACAGACGATGGCTGCGTGTTGTGCTGTATAACAGACGATGGCTGCGTGTTGTGCTGTATAACAGACGATGGCTGCGTGTTGTGCTGTATATCAGACGATGGCTGCGTGTTGTGCCGTATAACAGATGATAACTGCGTGTTGTGCCGTATAACAGACGATGGATCCGTGTTGTGCTGTATAACAGACGATGGCTGAGTGTTGTGCCGTATAACAGACGATGGCTGCGTGTTGTGCTGTATATCAGACGATGGCTGCGTGTTGTGCCGTATAACAGATGATAACTGCGTGTTATACTGTATAACAGACGATGGCTCCGTGTTGTACTGTATAACAGACGATAACTGCGTGTTGTGCCGTATAACAGATGATAACTGCGTGTTGTACCGTATTAGAGACGATAGCTGCGTGTTGTACTGTATAACAGACGATGGCTGCGTGTTGTGCCGTATAACAGACGATGGCTGCGTGTTGTACTGTATAACAGACGATGGCTGAGTGTTGTGCCGTATAACAGACGATGGCTGCGTGTTGTGCCGTATATCAGACGATGGCTGCGTGTTGTACTGTATAACAGACGATGGCTGCGTGTTGTGCCGTATAACAGACGATGGTTGCGTGTTGTGCCGTATAACAGATGATAACTGCGTGTTGTGCTGTATAACAGACGATGGCTGCGTGTTGTACTGTATAACAGACGATGGCTGCGTGTTGTGCTGTATATCAGACGATGGCTGCGTGTTGTGCCGTATAACAGACGATGGCTGCATGTTGTGCCGTATATCAGACGATGGCCGTATGGCTGCATGGCCGTAAGATGGAAGCCGTGATACGGAGGAAGAATGTGACAGCGCTTCTGTGACAAATGAACAAGAAGAGACTATTTATAGACGATGGCCATTCGAAGTGTCTCGGCTGACAATGGGCACGCGTTAGAGACTGAACAGACAGTAAGTGACCTCGATCTGGAAGGCCAATAAATAGGACAGCTTTGAGCTTTGAACCACGAGTTGAATCTCGTGCGCTCTCCAAATCAAGATTGCTGCAGTCTATTTGCTCTCCTCCCTCGATGCGTTCGTGTATACGACCTTTTCACCTACATTACGGAAGTTTGGTGGACTCTGTTGGGCGCGGGTTAAGAAACGTTTGCGCCATGCCAATTAAACATCACATATTGTATGCCTACGCATACACATTAACCCTATTACTGTCGGGAAAAAAATACGAATCTGTCAGGGGGCTATTCGCCCCCCTTCGTATCTCGGAAACCACTGGACCGATTATCTCTGGGAACGCGGCATTCGATTCTTTGGAGCATGAACTACATTCCTGTATTCATAAATATGCCAAATTTGGTCATGGGCGGATACAGGTAGCAAAAAAATGGGGGAAAACATGTATTTTTCTGTACTGTACTGACTACTGAGTGTTTACCTTCCTGGCGGCTTTTCTGAGATCAGCCCTGGAGGCTGGACCCTGGGGCACGTGTCACAGCGGGGCCGGCCGGGTCTCCGCCGCGGGGCCGCGGGCTCCCGAGTCCTGTTTACCATCCTGGCGGCTTCTCTGAGGTCAGCCCTGGAGGCTGGACCCTGGGGCACGTGTCACAGCGGGGCCGGCCGGGTCTCCGCCGCAGGGCCGCGGGCTCCTGAGTCCTGCCACTGGGTCGACGTCCGGACGGCCCGGCCCCGGCGGGGTCACCCTCCCCTCCCTCTCGAACGCGGGATGCTGCTGCTCCATGGTCTCGGCTCGAGGCCGCGTCTGTTTACCTGACCTTGACGGGTGACTGCGGACGGCCGGCCAGTTCCGCGGCCGCCTCAGGGCTACCGTGCCAACTGCCGAGCGGCACATACGCCCCGAGGGCAGCCCCGGGTCACGCCCGATGGACTGCTGGGCGCTGGCCTTAACGTGATGGATGTTCGGCTTTCACATGCTGACTTTTCAGCCGAGACGTGCTGTTTTGCCAGCCTGTATAACATGTTGACTTATCACCGATGATGATATGTTCGTGTTCTGGAAGCCGAAGGAATATCGGCTTTAAGCTTGGCGGGGTGGGATTGGGTATACATAGACGTGACATTAGTAATGCTGACAGGCTACAAGAAACCCATGCATAAGACTTCGTAAGTGAGCGTGCAAAGAAGGCTTGGCAGTCGGCAGCTCTTTCGTGTAAGAAGATTATGAGTAACATCATCAATCAAGTAGGATTATTGACCTTGGCTCAGCAATGCATGATTCAGAAAGTAATCAAGGCAAGGGTATCAGAAGCTCAACGCGTACATACATGCAAGAAGTGGCGGCACCTGGCAAAGAAGTACGCACGGGTTTCCTCAGAAGTAACATGGTTGTTGTTGTTGTTGTTGTGTCTTCTCGGGTCGGCCCTACGGCCGACCGTAGCCCAAGGGCTCTCGGTGAACCAGGTAGCCCCGGGCCAAGGCCGCCACGGGCCCCGCCGTCTCGCAGCTGCTTCGGGTCTGGATGGATAGTCCCGAAGATGCGGAGACGAGCGCCCGCCAGGCAGGGGCACCTCAGCAGGACGTGCTCCGGCGTGTCAGGCTCCTCCCTGCACACCTGACAGAGCGCCGCCGGGCACGCGAGATCGCTGCACTGCTGGCAGCCCCGGGTCGGTTGACGGCCGATTCGGTGCAAATAACTCTGCGAGCGGGTCCAGTGACCCGCCCGCAGCTGGTGCACATTGACGGCGTCGTCTCGCTCGTCGGAGAGGACCGGTTTCGGGAGCCGGTCTCCCATGATCCGCTTGAACAGGCATTCCGGCCAGCGACATCGCCAGGCCAGAGAGGCGGCGCGGCCGACTGCCTTGGTGAGGCTGCGGACGTCCACAGGAACATCTTCCTGCGGAAGGCTGGAGGCCCCCTTGGCCAGCTCGTCCGCCCGTTCATTTCCGGGTAGTCCACAATGTGCCGGGACCCATTGTAGGAGCACCCGACTACCCCCCGCCACGGTTGCCAGGAGCAGGCGCCAGATCGTCGCCCCCAGCGCGGTCGTCTGCCCTCCGGCGCCGCTCGCGAGTGTGGCGAGCGCGGCCTGGGAGTCCGTGCATACGACCACCGGGCTCTCGCCCAGGTCGTCCCCCATCTGTTGCACCGCCTCCAGCGCCGCGCGTATCGCCACCAACTCGGCGCGCGTGCTGCTTGAATACCACGCCGGCCGGCGCTTGGACCTCTTGTTCCGCACCGGACGGGAGGGCGATCAAGGCACCACCTCCCCCGGCCGTGACTCCGCCCTCCGCCGATCCGTCGCTCCAGATCCACACGGCATCCTCCGCAGGGTTGCCAGGTGCTCCTCGGCAGCCGCCCGACGTACTTCGCCGGGGGCCGTCCTCCGGATGTCTGCGCCGATATCCAGCCGGATACTGACTCCGCTGCAGTCCAGCCACGGCGGAATAGTGGTATGCAGTCGCTCCTCCACGGGGACCCCGCTCACGCTCGCACGCGCGGCGGCTACCGCTCCGACGTCTCGCCACCCGGTGGTGGTCAGGAGGCGTCGCGGGACACCGCCTCAGCGACCGCGCGGAGGGGGTCGTCCGTCTTCTGTGACGCCGCCGTTCCGGAGAGCCTCGCGGCCAACACTTCCCGGCGTGTCCGTACGGGGACCATGCCGGCCTCCGCCATGAGTGGGTTCCTCGGTGTGCTCACGGGGCAACCGGTCACGGCCCGCGCACCGGCGCGCATCTCCCGTTCGAGAAGCTCCACGTGCGACTCCGACGCGCCGCCGGGAGCCAGGCCGCGGCCGCGTACTCGAGCGCTCCGCGGACGTATCCGTTGGCGACTGTCCGCAGCTGCGGCTCACGCAGCCCCCACGGGCGTCCGGTCAGCTTACGGAGCTGGGCCACACGCGGCTTCACCTTCTTGCGGAGGCGCACACAGTGTTCTCCGAAGTGGAGCTGTCTGTCAAAGGTCACTCCGAGAAGGTGTAGATGCCGTGTTCCCTGGACACGCGCCCCGTCCACCCGAGTGTGAAGCTGCGGGCGTCCTCGTACCGTTGGGACAGCACCAGGGTCTGTGTCTTGCTGCCCGCTAGCTTCATCTTCCACTTCCTGGCCCACCCCGTCATCACGTCCGCGGCCTGTTGGGCGCGGTCTCTGGCCTGTTCGATGGTACCGCCGTAGCTCAGAGTCGCCGTGTCATCGGCGTACATGAAGACTGAGGTGTTGGGCACTTGCTGCAGCACTGCCACCAGGTCCGCCGACCACAGGATGAACAGGGTCGGGGCGAGCACTGATCCTTGGGGCAGGCCCGCTCGGAACGGGCGGCTCGCGCTGCGCACGCCGTTAAAATCCGCACACGCGCGTCGGTCACGCAGGAAGTGGAAGATCCACGAGACGAGGCAACGTGGGAGGTGGTGTGACATCTTCAGCCGCGAGACGGCGGGCCCTGCGTCCCCGCCGTCTCGCGGCTGCCGCGGTGGTCCGGGGACTGGCAACCTCCGGGCCGCCGCATCACAACAAGTAACATGGTCGCCGTGACTGTCCGTCCGCCGTGACTGTCCGTCGGACCCTGTTTAGGTGCTACATAATGCTCCATGAACAAGGCCGATCCAGCCGGCCGTTTTTTAGGGGGGGGGCAAACCGTTTTTAGCGGACCTTATCTACCCCCAATTTCGATTTTTTCGGATTTTGGCCACTTTATTTTGCAACTACACGATTTTTAAAAAAAAAGCTTTTCGACCTTTTGGGATATCGAAAAGGAAAGATCGTCAGCTTGCAGTTTGTATTGTTCCGACATTGCCTTACACTGATCAAAACTATGTCAATTGTCAGCTGTACCCAGGGGCGTCGCCGATAATTTTTGAGTGTGGGGGGAGGGTTGGCTGAAATGACGAAAGAAAAATTACCCATTTTTATTCGTGTATTTAAGCCTTTGCAGCATTTTTAATGTGGACTTTCATGTTATAGTAGGTACTTGTTATTTAGCGCCGCGAAGCGACGCGAAATTTTTACGCGTTTGCCTGATAAAACCAGAAACATAGGCGGTGGGCCTAGTAGAGAATAGGCTAAACATGCTATTCATTCAATTCCCCGTTACAACGAACCGAAGACGGTGGCGATGGCTTCGTTATGACGATGGCCACCGATCGATGGCTTCGTTATGACGATGGCCACCGATGTGACGCCGCGAAGCTGCGTGAAATTTTAAATGTTAGCGTCGTGGGAATTTTTTTTTATATTGGAACCAGTCTCAGGTAATCCCTATTCCTGGTTGCACATCTCGGTATGATTAAACAATATTGAAATTAAGGTAGTTTTTAATATACATATTCTTCGGATAGTAAATCACGATGACCGGTGGCAGTCAGCGAGCGCTCAATAGTGCATATGATAATATTAACTGTAATACATATATACTGAACTCTAACAAACAACTGGTAACAGTGGCAAATGGTTTGAAAGCGGCAAAACTTTTCCGCACATAATTAATAATAACACATATTTACAAATATATATATATATTATAAATATATAATATATAATATATATATATATATATATATATATATATATTAGTATATATAATATAGTATATATATATATATATATATATATATATAATATATATATAATATATATATATATATATCTATATATATATATATATATATAATATAATATATATATATATATATATATATATATATATATATATATATAATATATAATTATATATATATATATATATATTATATATATATATATATATATATATATCTATATATATATATATTATATATATATATATATATATATATATATATATATAATATATATATATATATATATTATATATATATATATAGTATATTATATATATATATAAATATATATATATATATATATAATATATATATATATATATATATATATATATATATATATATATATATATATATATATATATATATATATATATATATATATATATATATATATATATATATATATATATATATATATATATATATATATATATATATATATATATATATATATACATAT
>JAXIVJ010008426.1:0-55674 GCA_036785665.1 Chirona hameri
CTGACCTGAGGTCAGGTCAAGGTCAGGTCAGGGCTAACTCTTAAATCAATTGATTTGTCTCGACAAGCCGAATACAATGGTGAAAATCCTAGTGCTTTACCTTGATTTGGTAAAGAGTTATTAAAGAAAAACCATACGTGACCGGGAGGGTCACCTGAGTTGACCTTGTAGATGTCAAAGAACATAAATGTGACATAGGGCTTTGCATTTGGCACAAGAGTGGTGGATCTGGTGAAAATTGGTCAAATTTAGCCATTTCCTATGGATTTATACGTGTTTTCATTTTTCCCCATTGACTTATAATTGTGAGGTCACGAAATCGATCTGACCTTATGTCACCGATATAAGAAATAGAGATATACGAATTGTAGGTAAGTACTTAGCACCTGATGACGTCCAGTGAGTTTCAAACCTGTTGGTCAATCACTTTGGCTGTAGCACGACCGCAAACTTTTTGGAGGTGGGTTACTTGACTTGACCTGGTGACCTGACCTGACCCGAGGTAAAAAAAAAATCACACCGTGTGGGTAATTGATTCCCAAACAGCTGTGCCAAATTTCGCGGTACGCCGCCGTTTTCCCGCTATTCATGAAAAACCGAAGGGGGACGGAAACTACCCCCCCCCCCCCCCCCCCGACAATGCGCTTTAAAATACCCCGAGACTTTGTGGGCTAAGGAAATGTTACTGCTGGTAAACCATTTCAATTCAGAATGTGCACAATGACCTTTGACATGTTAAGTTCCTCTGAAAGTGTGCTACGTAAGTCCCAACATTTTTTTTTTAGCAAAAGTTAGCAAAAGTATTTTGTTTTAGTTTTTGCAAAAGTTAGTAAACATAGGTTTACGGTGATTAAAACAACCATGAAGCTCCGACCTATCAGCAAGTTCAATCCCTCACTGTTAGCGGAGAATAACCATAGGCGCCTCTCACGCCTCTCACAGACAGACAGGTCTGTGACAGGTATGTGACAGGTCTGTGACAGGTCTGTGACAGGACAGACAGGTATGTACCAATAGCAGATTAGACTACTTGTGGATCAAATAGTACGGCAAGGATCAAGGTCAATACAGTAACCTCCTGTGCTGAGGCCATGGGTTCTGATACCAAAAACCCAGCCGCACAAGGGAACCGAATTCAATTTGTTAACTTTGTTTCGATGTTTTTCAATGTCCATGCGAGAAACATATGGTTAAGTATAAAATATTAATTGCAATATCCCTCGTAGTTTTAGCAAAAATATTATTGACAAATAATTTGATTGAGTACATGTTCCGTCACAGACCTTCCCAAACCGACCCAGGCCCGACAGACCCGGCCCGGACCGATTGAACTGAAATAGAGTTTGTGACCGAAAACTTACTGAAACTGAACTGAAATAGAGTTTGTGGCCGAAAACTTACTGAATTGAACTGAAATAGAGTTCGTGGCCGAAAACTTACTGAATTGAACTGAAATAGGGTTTGTGAACGAAAACTTACTGAATTGAACTGAAATAGAGTTGGTGACCGAAAACTTATCCAATACCTATAGTGACTTGTCTTGAAATTGTTGGTTGAAACTACGAGGAAAATGTCATTTTTCAATAAATATTTTACACTTAACATTGTTAACCGTTTAACCCTATTAGTTGCAGGGGGCAAATTCTGCCCACCCCTCAGGGTTTTCGCAGATATCTCCGGAACGGCTGGGAGCAGATCCATTAATTTTTTGGACTTTTCCTAGAATTAATTCCCGCATATGGAGTCAAAATTTTGAGTTCCTAACCTGAATAGAGATGGTTCCAGGGCCCGGTTTTGGGAGTTTTTTTCGGCGACATTTGGCGATAATACGGAGATGCGATCTGCACGGCTTCTTCCTAACTGCCTAAAGTATAAAAGAGTTACATAGGCTTACGGTGATTGAAAAAAGTGCAAATTAGTTGATGTTAGTGAACTATAATAAATATTGCACGGCAGAGGCGGTTTCAGGGACTTGAAAAGAGAAGGTTTCCAGGAAGTTATTTTGTATATATTTTGCCTCCATTTTTCGCTAACCTGGCACCGCCTAAGGATCAAAATATGCTTTATAACTGTTGTATCTGATGTCACAATAACGCACCATTTCATTTATCAAAAAGAGAGAAAAATGGTAATATTTCGCATATATTTCACCCCCATATTTAGTGACCTGCAAACGCCTATTATTGTGTGTTTTCAAAAGTCACCATATCATATATGAATACCCAATTCAATATCTATCGATCCCGATAGTTGCGTTCAAATCGGTTGATAAACATGGCAGCTGTGGTGGATCAAATATACCTCTAATTGTGCTAGTTTTTGCCCCCCTGTTGCCCCCCCCCCCCCCTATCAAATATTTAGGATTGTGTTCATAAATGTAGATCGTGTTAAGGGGAATCGAATACCATTTTATTTTTTGAAAATCGGACAGGTGGATCTCGAGATCTCCGGAGGGGGGCCGAATCCACCCTCCACCCCCCCCCCCCCCCCCCCCTGCCACTAATAGCGGTAGCCAGGAGCCTGCTACTAATAGGGTTAACATACAAACTATAAGGCTCAGTTCAGTTTCAGTTCAGTTCAGTTTATTGGTAGATCATTCCACACGGTGGGTTTGAACCATGACATGATACAGTGGTAAAACGGTGGTTCTAAACAGACACAGTAAGACACGGCACAAATACAATACACGTAGTAAAAGCCAGAAACATATCCATTCCAATCACTTAAAAACACATTAATATAAAAGGCGTAAAAACTCGAATTTTGTCCAGGAACCAGTGGTGGCAGGTGGCAGGCGGTTCCAGGATGAGGCCGCTCGAAAAGAAAATACCTGGCGCGACATCGACAGGCGTAAAGCTGGCGGCTCCAACATGCCCGCCAACGTCGCCCGGGTTGTGCGCTGCGATACAGCGGCTCTCCTTGTGAAAAGCGTGTGGATTGCCTCCGGAGCACGCGGTTCGCTCAGTGCCCTGTATACAGCAATGCTGTCTCGGTGGATGATAAGGTCACCCACGCTGCGCCAGCCCAGGGCCTTTACGGTCGGTGAGATATGGTCACAAGCACGCGCTCCGGAGACAATCCGGGCCCCGAAATTAATCACCCTCTGCACCTTGTGCAAATGACACTGAGCAGCTCCACCCCAGACTGAGAGGCAATATAGGGGAAGGGGCTCGATCTAATGATGTGACGACGTGTTTGTTTCAGGTAACACTATGGCGGTCGGCTGTGGCGCACAATGTGCCAAATCTCTTCTGATCATCTGTAATCTCATATTCTGGGTAAGTTCATAATATTTGTCGGTCCCAGACTTGTCAATGATTCATATTTGTCATGAATCGATTCACAGTGATTCACGGACCATAATGAATGATTCAATCATGATTCAATCACTATACATTACCGTAATGAATGATTCAATCATGATTCAATCACTCAACATTACCATAATGAATGATTCAATCATGATTCAATCACTCAACATTAACATAATGAATGATTCAATCTTGATTCAATCACTCAACATTAAAAAGAAGTGTCGACTCCTTTGTCTAACTCCTTTGATTTTGAATGTGCGACTCTAAGATTTTATGAGCGTGATAAGGAGGCTATGCTCTACCTGTGTGCCATTTTTCATGCAAACCAGAATAGTCTGCTGTTTGACCTTAAACATATGACCTGCTCTAAATCCTTTGATTTTGAATGTGCAACTCTAAGATTTTACCAGAATGATCACTAGGTCTGTGTGTTCCAATTTTGCAGCTAATCCAAATAGTCCGCGAATGTGTTTCCGAATGTGAATGTAAATGTGAGCCAATTTGACACGCGCGTTGTTTATTTTGATTATAAAATGATATTTATAATATGTATTATAATTGCAAATTCCAAGTTCCAAAAGAATTAATGACTGCGTTTCGCCTTTTTAAGCGAATAGAACATTTATTTTGATTTTGCATTAGGTATTATTTTTTATAAAGCATGATGTGGAATAAAGCGGCGCCGATGCGACAATGATATTTGGGACATCTGCAGGTCATGCAAATGTTTGTTTATGATTTAGTTTTCGATATGGTATAGCCTAGAAATTAGGAAAAGGTGGGCACCTTTTGATAATTTTACGTGTGAAAAATGTGTGCGTTTACTGTGTGGTTTATGAATCAAAATATGAGTTAGTTACCTTTTCTAAGTATTTAGGTGCCTACCCCTAACCCTATCAGCACCAAGGTATGTACCTAGTTAGGGCTGATTGAACAGTGGCTTTGTGCCCACTGGAGTTGGACACAAAGCCTCGCTTTATTCATGCATAGATGAATTACAGGCTACAGCTCAGTAATTCATCTATGCATGAACATAACTCATATAATTGGCCATTAAGTCCACAGGGCACAGATAAATGCTGGGCCGCTGACATATTTTTTGGACAGTTTATGCTGTTCGACCAAAAAAGAATGATTCTTTGAGCAATGAATGATTCAATCAGCCTATTTTCTCTGCATGAATGATTCAATCAGTGACTCACAACAGGTTTGCGCATGAGGTGAATCGATTCATGAGTCATTCATTTGAAATAAGAATGATTCAATCAAAAGTAGTCGATTCACATTGAATCATTGACAAGTCTGGTCGGTCCACACAGTTCATTGGATTCCTTTGCTTTTTGACATTCTTTGCATGCAATATTGAAGCAAAGAACAATCGGTCTACAATTCGATCAAGAACAGATATCTGCTGCAGTTCAAAGACGTTTCTTTATGCGAAGATGATTGGTAGAGTTGCTCCTCTCGCTGCTACCGTACGTGACTGACTGGAACAATCAACAGGCTTGATTGTATACGAACTTTGATACAATTAACCTCTTCTTCTGATATCTGATATTCGTTCTAACTGGTCAATGATGTAGCAACTAGCAAAACAATATACCTACATTTAAATAGTATGTCAAAACACAGCTGAACAGAAACATGCCCTATTGTGAAACAGTTTGATGATTTAATCACCTCATCTGGTATTTGAAAGAGAAAAATACTTACACGAAACTAGAACATTTATCGTTATTTTGTGTTAGCTTATGGTTGATTCTACTTTCGCCGGCAGGTGGCAGGCGTAGCGCTGCTCGGCCTGGGGATATGGATCCACGTGGACCAGGGCAAAAGCCACCTGTACAATCTCGTCACAATCGACACTGTGGGACCGGACGCCGTCAATCAGTTCAAATACTTCATCATCGGTAAGATGGCACTGTCATCTTGAATTGATAACATTTGTGTGTTCGGTGAGATTCATGACTAGCATGACAATGATGATAAAAATGCACTTGTCAATATCAATAGCAAAATATTTATACATGAGATGCGCGACACACTGTCGTGTTTCTGGACATATTTGGATGTACTGACGGGGTTAAAGGGTCCATTACATTGCAAGGGCGGAACAATTTTTGGAAACTGAAACTGATGCTATCTCGCGGATTTCAACGCGTGTTTCACACTTCAGAAATTGAATTGCCTTCTCGCATTTCATATTCGCTGCAGGCATCGGATTCACGCGTTGGTGCAATGCACTTTTGTGATACGAAATGATGGTCCGTTTTGCGGCAGGTTTGGGCGGCGTGACTGCCTTAGTAGCTCTACTTGGCTGCTGCGGAGCGTGCAAAGAAAACAAGTGCATGCTGGGAACGGTAAGAGCAACAGGCATCGAACATCGGCCATGGAGCTATTTCTAAGTTTTGTAACTTTGCGTTGTGCCAGGACAGGTAAGAGTTATAAAAGAACACGTACCTACCGTACAAAACCCTAATATGTGTCCGACGGGAGAAGTCGGCGGAAATTAATGTGGCAGCCTGGAGACAACTTTGTGAGGTGTTCTTGCTGATGAGGTGCGGTCGTCGACCGATTTTAATTGTTCGTCTGCTCGGATAGTATTTCCATGCAGACGAAAGGGAGGGGGTTACTGTGCCTCACCTATACCTACCTATGTTCCAACAATACATTCAGTCATATCTCCAGACTCCAAGAACTTCATTGTATGGCACTTCGCCTTTCCTGCTGGCGATGATCCTTGTGTTCACGGCGCTGATGTGACGTCACACTGACTAATGACGTCATTTGCCAGCACTTCGCCTTCTTACTGGCCGTGTTTCTGGTGTTCGCGGCGCTGGGCATCCTGGCAGTGACGTCGCAGGCCACGCTGATCAGTGACGTGGAGGGGCGCCTCCAGACCCGGCTGCGCGGGCGGTACAATCAGACCGGCCAGGGCATCTTCACCGTGGCCATAGACTTCATACAGGTGGAGGTGAGCAGCGGTTATCGGAAGGTGGAGAGTTCGAATCCCATCGCGGCCAACTGAATTCACTGACTTGTTTACGGAGTTGCAATTCATCCAGCGAAACTATGCATGGTTCATCAAAGTGAATCCAGTTTCATTCACCATTGGTCCATCATGAAGACAATGTCTGACAAAAATAAATGTAAAAGAACATGTTCGAACATTAACACGAAGAAAGACTGTGCCCTTTCTCTTTAACTCTGTAATATTTGAAACTTGACGGATCTTTCTTGAACACCAGTAAAACATTGTTTGATATGTGAGCTTTCTTAAGTATTCAATAGTAAGGAAGTAGTCAGTAATACAAATAGTAAGTGAGTAGTAGGTAAGTAATACAAATAGTAAGTAAGTAGTAAGTACAAAATAGTAATTAAGTAGTAAGTAAAAAAGTAAGTAGTAAGTGTAAGTAAAAGTAAAAGTAAGTAAAGTAGTAGTAGTACAGAAGTAGTAAAAGTAGTAATAAGTGTCAAATTGTAAAATTGAGTTAGATGCTGTTTACACTGATGACCTCAAAATATCACCGACTGTCACTAACGGAGCTCACAGTGTGAAAACACTAACGGAGCTGGGTGTGAAACAAAACGTTCTTTACAGCGAAAGTGCTGCGGCGTTCGGGACTCAAACGACTATTTCAACTCCAAATGGCGTAACTCAAGTTTTGCCAAAACGCCCGAGGTCAAGGAAGTTCCAAACACTTGCTGCGTTCTGAAGAACGAAAACGTGAGTAATTTAGTGCCCTCGCATTAGTTATGCTGCAACCTAATGTCATACTGATTGCGCTGGCCAACATGGGTGGATTTCCTATTAAGTTAGTAGGGCTATTGCCAACTTTGTGTATTTGTGCATTATTTTTGATTTTGTGAAGGCATTTATGACAGGGCGAATCTCTGCCAACAGGAGAGTGCGGCGTTCCTTCACCCGCGGCCGAAAAACTCTCAGCTTTGCCAGTCATCTGACCCGCGGAAATATGGAAGCAAAGAGGAAGGAGGTCCGTTCCGCTATAGCACGGTAAGTGGTAACACGGTAAATAACTTCTCATACGGAATGGTAACACTGGTGGCAGCTTTTCAGTCAAATAACGAGTCAGAGCTTCGTTTTCTGAAGTCACTTCGAAACTGCGCCGATGGCAGCGGCCGCGTTCAAGGTCAGGTGAAGCCGGCAGGCCGGGCAAGCCGTCGTCAGTCGTTAGGGGGCGTCAAACTTTCGCCACTCAATTTTGCCGTTGATCTGAAATTGCGCGGTGGTTGGTTAGATTAAGAGCTCGTGCGAAATAAAAACTAACTTGACGTAGGTTCTGACCTCAGAAATCCATCTACTTAAAGACACTTGAAACATTCGCACTCAAATTATTTAAATACAAAATCAGCTGAAACTATATCATTTATCACGCACCCCGCTGGGGGGGGGGGATTTACCCCCTCCCGGATTTTCTCAATAATTTGATAACTATAACAGATATAGACGTGACATTTTTAGTACCATATGCCGCATCCATTCTACGTCTTCTTACTAAATTGCAATGCAATTGGTGAAACACTTTGGGAGATAATGACGTTTTAATGACGTCATGTCATGACATTTGTTGGTGCCAATAGTGACCTTTTGTGACCTGACCTTGACCTTTGATTGCAATTTCACTTTCGCTTATGCGGGAGATGCATTATACCTTTGAGAGCACTTTGTGCGGTAATACTCCCAATATAAGTTTTTGAATGGAAAGTATGGCCATCAACTCAAAAAACACGATGTTGACCTTTACCTGACCGTGATCTGACATGTTACCTTATTTTAAGAATTTAGGGTATACATTATATTCGTCTCGTTGAAAGCTTTCGATCGCCGTCATGCGCGTCTCGCTGCGGTCATTGTTTCGGATGATACGAGGGGGTAAAATTTATTACATACGTCGTTTTACTATAGAAGTATTCGGTAGATGGCAGTAGTGTTGAACTATCACGCCATAACACCGTCGCTATATATTGATGGCAGTAATGAAGTCTGAAACCATTCGCGAAAGACACTTCATTCTTATTCCAATCTGCTGCATTCTTTCAGTTAAACTTTCAGTGTGAAGTCTTGGCTCATGCAGACATCTTCGAATACATATCTATAAATGCAATAACATATCTATAAATGCAATAAACCGCACATGTATGATACATAGTGTAAGAATAATATATATATATATATATATATATATATATATATATATATATATATATATATATATATATATATATATATATATATATATATATATATATATATATATATATATATATATATATATATATATATATATATATATATATATATATATATATATATATATATATATATATATATATATATATATATATATATATATATATATATATATATATATATATATATATATATATATATATATATATATATATATATATATATATATATATATATATATATATATATATATATATATATATATATATATATATATATATATATATATATATATATATATATATATATATATATATATATATATATATATATATATATATATATATATATATATATATATATATATATATATATATATATATATATATATATATATATATATATATATATATATATATATATATATATATATATATATATATATATATATATATATATATATATATATATATATATATATATATATATATATATATATATATATATACATTTATATATAGACATATAGACATACGGACATATAGACATATAGACATTAGACATATAGACATATAGACATATAGACATTAGACATATAGACATATAGACATATAGACATATAGACATATAGACATATAGACATATAGACACACAGACATACAGACATACAGACATACAGACATACAGACATACAGACATACAGACATACAGACATACAGACATGCAGAAATGCAGACATGCAGACATGCAGACATGCAGACATGCAGACATACAGACATACAGACATACAGACATACAGACATACAGACATATAGACATATCGACATATCGACATACCGACATACCGACATATCGACATATAGACATATCGACATATAGACATATCGACATATAGACATATAGACAGATATATGTATATCTCTGTATCTCGTCTATCTCGTGTATATATATATATATATATATATATATATATATATATATATATATATATATATATATATATATATATATATATATATATATATACATATATATATATATATATATATATATATATATATATATATATATATATAGATATAGATATATATATATATATATATATATATATATATATATATATATATATATATATATATATATATATATATATATATATATATATATATATATAAGAATATGTATATGCATAACCGTATTGAAAGCATACAACACAAATTTCTCCTTTGGCTCGACCACCACTCCTAGCTCCTAGCTGTTCCCTGAATGATACCGACATGCTGCAAAAACATAACACAGCATAACGTCACTGAATTGCCGGCGGTGCCTGCACGACCCGTTATTCTTACGAAACCTGTGCAGGGGTCGTATCGACATCGGCTTTACTTGGCCAGTTCTCCCTCTCCTCGCCGTCCGCGCCGCCGCAGCGTCTTGGCCATCACACGCAACTCTTCCGCGTTCCTTTTTGACGTGTACCGAGCGTGATGAACGGGCTTTTTATCCGACTGCCTCGATTGATGAAAGAATAAGCGAAAAAATGTCTAGGAAGCGATATGTTTTATGATACATTTTATAGTTTTAGAACTGCGGTTGTGGATTATGTTAGATATGTGTCATATATAGCAGTTTTTGGTGGTAATGGTTCGGAGGGAGGTGTTGGGTTGTATTGTATTTATCTATGTATTTTACGTGTTCGTATTATTATAGGTACTGGTGTTCGTCTTTTGTGCTTTTAGCTTTTAGGTTTTTTCACTTTTAATACGTTTTAGTTTCCGTGACTTCGCCTGTAATATGAGTTTCCCGTCGGTGATTTTATGAATAAAACATCCATTGGTGACACCGCCTCTGTACAAACCACTCGCAGGGTGTAGTAAGACTAACACATGCTAAAATGGCTAAATAAGTAACAAATGCGTGCTGTTCACCGATCGGCAGGGCTGTATGGTGGAGATCAGACGGTGGTTTGAGCAGGAGACCACAATACTGCTGTGCGCATCACTCGGCGTCGCTGGACTGCTGGTATGTAACGAGAGATGTATGTATGTATGGACTGCTGGACTGCTGGACTGCTGGTATGTAACGAGATATGTATGTATGTATGGACTGCTGGTATGCTGGTATGTAACGAGATATGTATGTATGTATGGACTGCTGGTGTGCTGGTATGTAACGAGAGATGTATGTATGTATGGACTGCTGGTATGTAACGAGAGATGTATGTATGTATGGACTGCTGGACTGCTGGTATGTAACGAGAGATGTATGTATGTATGGACTGCTGGACTGCTGGTATGTAACGAGAGATGTGTGTATGTATGTATGTATGGACCGCTGGACTGCTGGTATGTAACGAGAGATGTATGTATGTATGTATGGACTGCTGGACTGCTGGTATGTAACGAGAGATGTATGTATGTATGTATGGACTGCTGGACTGCTGGTATGTAACGAGGGATGTATGTATGTATGGACTGCTGGACTGCTGGTATGTAACGAGAGATGTATGCATGTATGGACTGCTGGACTGCAGGTATGTAACGAGAGATGTATGCATGTATGGACTGCTGGTATGCTGGTATGCAACGAGAGATGTATGTATGTATGGACTGCTGGTATGCTGGTATGTAACGAGAGATGTATGTATGTATGGACTGCTGGACTGCTGGTATGTAACGAGAGATGTATGTATGTATGGACTGCTGGTATGCTGGTATGTAACGAGAGATGTATGTATGTATGGACTGCTGGACTGTTGGTATGTAACGAGAGATGTATGTATGTATGTATGTATGTATGTATGTATGGACTGCTGGACTGATGGTATGTAACGAGAGATGTATGTATGTATGTATGGACTGCTGGTATGTAACGAGAGATGTATGTATGTATGAACTGCTGGTATGCTGGTATGTAGCGAGAGATGTATGTATGTATGAAATGCTGGACTGCTGGTATGAACGAGAGATGTATGTATGTATGGACTGCTGGTATGCTGGTATGTAACGTGAGATGTATGTATGTATGGACTGCTCGACTGCTGGTATGTAACGAGAGATGTATGTATGTATGGACTGCTGGACTGCTGGTATGTAACGAGAGATGTATGTATGTATGGACTGCTGGACTGCTGGTATGTAACGAGAGATGTATGTATGTATGTATGTATGGACTGCTGGTATGTAACGAGAGATGTATGTATGTATGGACTGCTGGACTGCTCGTATGTAACGAGAGATGTATGCATGTATGGACTGCTGGTATGCTGGTATGTAACGAGAGATGTATGTATGTATGGACTGCTGGACTGCTGGTATGTACCGAGAGATGTATGTATGTATGGACTGCTGGACTGCTGGTATGTAACGAGAGATGTATGTATGTATGGACTGCTGGTATGCTGGTATGTAACGAGAGATGTATGTATGTATGGACTGCTGGTATGCTGGTATGTAACGAGATGTATGTATGTATGGACTGCTGATATGCTGGTATGTAACGAGAGATGTATGTATGTATGGACTGCTGGTATGTTGGTATGTAACGAGAGATGTATGTATGTATGGACTGCTAGTATGTAACGAGAGATGTATGTATGTATGGACTGCTGGTATGCTGGTATGTAACGAGAGATGTATGTATGTATGGACTGCTGGTATGTAACGAGAGATGTATGTATGTATGGACTGCTGGTATGTAACGAAAGATGTATGTATGTATGGACTGCTGGACTGCTGGTATGTAACGAGAGATGTATGTATGTATGAACTGCTGGTATGCTGGTATGTAAAGAGAGATGTATGTATGTATGGACTGCTGGTATGTAACGAGAGATGTATGTATGTATGGACTGCTGGTATGTACCGAGAGATGTATGTATGTATGTATGGACTGCTGGTATGTAACGAGAGATGTATGTATGTATGGACTGCTGGACTGCTCGTATGTAACGAGAGATGTATGTATGTATGGACTGCTGGACTGCTCGTATGTAACGAGAGATGTATGTATGTATGGACTGCTGGTATGCTGGTATGTAACGAGAGATGTATGTATGTATGGACTGCTGGACTGCTGGTATGTACCGAGAGATGTATGTATGTATGGACTGCTGGACTGCTGGTATGTAACGAGAGATGTATGTATGTATGGACTGCTGGTATGCTGGTATGTAACGAGAGATGTATGTATGTATGGGCTGCTGGTATGCTGGTATGTAACGAGATGTATGTATGTATGGACTGCTGATATGCTGGTATGTAACGAGAGATGTATGTATGTATGGACTGCTGGTATGCTGGTATGTAACGAGAGATGTATGTATGTATGGACTGCTGGTATGTAACGAGAGATGTATGTATGGACTGCTGGTATGCTGGTATGTAACGAGAGATGTATGTATGTATGGACTGCTGGTATGTAACGAGAGATGTATGTATGTATGGACTGCTGGTATGTAACGAAAGATGTATGTATGTATGGACTGCTGGACTGCTGGTATGTAACGAGAGATGTATGTATGTATGGACTGCTGGTATGCTGGTATGTAAAGAGAGATGTATGTATGTATGGACTGCTGGTATGTAACGAGAGATGTATGTATGTATGGACTGCTGGTATGTAACGAGAGATGAATGTATGTATGTATGGACTGCTGGACTGCTGGTATGTAACGAGAGATATATGTATGTATGGACTGCTGGTATGCTGGTATGTAACGAAGGATGTATGTATGTATGGACTGCTGGACTGCTAGTATGTAACGAAGGATGTATGTATGTATGGACTGCTGGACTGCTGGTATGTAACGAGAGATGTATGTATGTATGGACTGCTGGATTGCTGGAATGTAACGAGAGATGTATGTATGTATGGACTGCTGGACTTCTGGTATGTAACGAGAGATGTATGTATGTATGGACTGCTGGTATGTAACGAGAGATGTATGTATGTAGGGACTGCTGGTATGCTGGTATGTAACGAAGGATGTATGTATGTATGGACTGCTGGACTGCTGGTATGTAACGAGAGATGTATGTATGTATGTATGGACTGCTGGACTGCTGGTATGTAACGAGAGATGTATGTATGGACTGCTGGACTTCTGGTATGTAACGAGAGATGTATGTATGTATGGACTGCTGGACTGCTGGTATGTAAGGAGAGATGTATGTATGTATGGACTGCTGGTATGCTGGTATGTAACGAGAGATGTATGTATGTATGGATTGCTGGTATGCTGGTATGTAACGAGAGATGTATGTATGTATGTATGGACTGCTGGACTGCTGGTATGTAACGAGAGATGTATGTATGGACTGCTGGTATGTAACGAGAGATGTATGTATGTATGGACTGCTGGTATGTAACGTGATGTGTATGTATGTATGGACTGCTGGTATGCTGGTATGTAACGAGAGATGTATGTATGTATGGACTGCTGGACTGCTGGTATGTAACAAGATATGTATGTATGTATGGAATGTTGGACTGCTGGTATGTAACGAGAGATGTATGTATGTATGGACTGCTTGACTGCTGGTATGTAACGAGAAATGTATGTATCTATGGACTGCTGGTATGTAACGAGAGATGTATGTATGTATGGACTGCTGGACTGCTGGTATGTAACGTGAGATGTATGTATGTATGGACTGCTGGTATGCTGGTATGTAACGAGAGATGTATGTATGTATGGACTGCTGGACTGCTGGTATGTAACAAGAGATGCATGTATGTATGGACTGCTGGTATGTAACGTGAGATGTATGTATGGACTGCTGGACTGCTGGTATGTAACGAGAGATGCATGTATGTATGGACTACTGGATTGCTGGTATGTAACGAGAGATGTATGTATGTATAGACTGCTGGACTGCGGGTATGTAACGAGTGATGTATGTATGTATGGACTGCTGGACTGCTGGTATGTAACTAGGGATGTATGTATGTATGGACTGCTGGTATGCTGGTATGTAACGAGCGATGTATGTATGTATGGACTGCTGGACTGCTGGTATGTAACGAGAGATGTATGTATGTATGGACTGCTGGACTGCTGGTATGTAACGAGAGATGTATGTATGTATGGACTGCTGGACTGCTGGTATGTAACGAGAGATGTATGTATCTATGGACTACCGGACTGCTGGTATGTAACGAGAGATGTATGTATGTATGGACTGCTGGTATGCTGGTATGTAACGAGAGATGTATGTATGTATGGACTGCTGGTATGCTGGTATGTAACGAGAGATGTATGTATGTATGGACTGCTGGTATGTAACGAGAGATGTATGTATGTATGGACTGCTGGTATGTAACGAAAGATGTATGTATGTATGGACTGCTGGACTGCTGGTATGTAACGAGAGATGTATGTATGTATGGACTGCTGGTATGCTGGTATGTAACGAGAGATGTATGTATGTATGGACTGCTGGTATGTAACGAGAGATGAATGTATGTATGTATGGACTGCTGGACAGCTGGTATGTAACGAGAGATATATGTATGTATGGACTGCTGGTATGCTGGTATGTAACGAAGGATGTATGTATGTATGGACTGCTGGACTGCTAGTATGTAACGAAGGATGTATGTATGTATGGACTGTTGGACTGTGGTATGTAACGAGAGATGTATGTATGTATGGACTGCTGGATTGCTGGAATGTAACGAGAGATGTATGTATGTATGGACTGCTGGACTTCTGGTATGTAACGAGAGATGTATGTATGTATGGACTGCTGGACTGCTGGTATGTAACGAGAGATGTATGTATCTAGGGACTGCTGGTATGCTGGTATGTAACGATATGTATGTATGTATGTATGGACTGCTGGACTGTTGGTATGTAACGTGAGATGTTTGTATGTATGAACTGCTGGACTGCTGGTATGTAACGAAGGATGTATGTATGTATGGACTGCTGGACTGCTGGTATGTAACGAGAGATGTATGTATGTATGGACTGCTGGACTGCTGGTATGTAACGAGAGATGTATGTATGGACTGCTGGACTTCTGGTATGTAACGAGAGATGTATGTATGTATGGACTGCTGGACTGCTGGTATGTAAGGAGAGATGTATGTATGTATGGACTGCTGGTATGCTGGTATGTAACGAGAGATGTATGTATGTATGGATTGCTGGTATGTAGCGAGAGATGTATGTATGTATGTATGGACTGCTGGACTGCTGGTATGTAACGAGAGATGTATGTATGTATGTATGGACTGCTGGACTGCTGGTATGACATAAAGACATAAAGACATAAAAGAAATGTGCAACAAAGAGCCTCTTGGGCCCATCCGAGGTTGCACCCCCCCCCCCCCCCCCCATCCCCCCCCCCCCCCCCCTCCACCAGTCTCGCCCCTTCAAATCACCTTACTCTACCTGCATAAAAGAAGGCTAATCCCACGAGTATTTATGAACTAATCCCTTCTCTGTAAAGTATTTATCCAATCTAATTTTGAAGGAAGCAAGTGTCACTGCATCAGCGACATCCCCTGGTAGCATATTCCAATGTCCTACAACCCTTCTACTGAAAAATGACTGTCGTAGCCTAGTCCTACTTTGTTTCATAATGAGTTTATGCTGATGACCTCTACCTCGATTTTCCCTATTGAACTCAAACATACCCTTTAAATATCCAGAATGCTGACTATTTACAAATTTGAAGACTTCAATTAGATCTCCTCTTAGCCTTCTATATCTAAGTGAAAACATACCCAATTTCCTTAATCTATCTTCATAAGGTAAACTACCAAGACAATTAATCATTTTTGTTGCCCTTTTTTGAACTCTTTCTAACAACCAGCAATCTTTCTCATATGTTGGAGACCAGGCTTGTACACAATACTCCAAATGTGGTCTAACGTATGCACAATACAGTTTTGTTATTACCTTTTCACTCTTGTAGGAAACATTTCTGTTAATGGCCCCTAGCATTCTAAGTGCCTTTTTCCTAGCTTCTACAACCTGGTCTGACGCTGATAGTCTATTGTTTACCACGACACCTAAATCTCTTTCCTTTTCAATCTGCTCCATTTTCTGCCCACCCATTTCATACCTATGTTTACTGCTAACCCGTCCAGCGTGCATAATCTTACATTTACTCAAATTGAATTTCATCTGCCATGCTTCAGACCACTCAACTAGCTTGTCCAGATCTGATTGAAAAACATCCTGATCATGTTTTCCTCTAATAATCCTGACAACTTTTAGATCGTCTGCAAATTTCAAGACTTTGCTGTCTATACTGTTCTCAATTGCATTCACAAATATTATAAAAAGCAATGGGCCCAGGACTGAGCCCTGTGGAACCCCACTGAGAACCTCCTTCCATTGTGATTGGCACCCATTCAATATAACCCTTTGCTGGCGTCCTGAAAGCCACGTTTCTATCCAATCCAGAATCTTGCCCCTGATCCCATGAATTTTAAGTTGCAACCCCAGTCTTGTATGGGGGACTTTGTCAAATGCTTTACTGAAATCAAGAAAAGCTACATCTAGCTGTTTACCCTGATCAACGCTATCTGTTGCAACATCCAAAAACTCCAGAAGATTAGTTAAACAAGAACGGCCCTTCCTAAAGCCATGCTGTGTATCTTTGATGAGTTCATTTTGCTCCAAGAATTCAACAATCTTATCTTTGATGATTGATTCAAGCACCTTGCAGACTAATGAGGTCAGACTAACTGGTCTATAGTTTTCCTCTTTACTTCTATCTCCCTTTTTATGAATAGGAACAACATTTGCTCTTTTCCAATCAAGTGGAATTTTACTATCTGCAAGTGATTTAGAAAATATTATGGCTAATGGAACCGACAACTCCCTTTCAGATTCTCTTAAAAGTCTAGCATGGATTTCATCAGGTCCTTCTGCCTTGTTAGGCCTTACTTTCTTTAGATATTCTAGAACAAGTTCACTACTTATGCCACCTAGCTCTCCTATAGTCTCCTCTGTCTCTAGCTCAGGCTGAAGTGCTGCAATACTACTCTGGTCCTCGATAGTAAAGACAGATTGAAACTGATCATTAAGCACTTCAACCATTTCACTGTCCTTGCTAACTAACACATCATCTACCTTAAATGGACCTATATTTTTGGAAACTGTACTTAACTTATAAAAACTGAAGAACTTCTTACTATCTGCATTACAATGTCTAGCTAAATCAAGTTCCTTTGCCCTTTTAGCTGCTCTGACCTTTTTCTTAACTGAATGTCTTGCATTCTGGTAGGCCTTCTGATTTATATCTAGTGAAGATCCCTTCAAAATGCCAAATGCACTTCTTTTAGCTTGTATAGCACTCCTTACTTCTGGGGTAAGCCAAACTGGATTGCCCTTGGTTCTGTTACGTTTGTGCCTGAGGGGTATATGCCGATTTTGAATTTGGCTTAATCTAGCTTTGAAAACATTCCAGGCCTCACATGCATCTAAACCTGCCAACTCAACGTTCCATTTTATCTGTACGAGGTCATTTCTAATACCATCAAAATCAGCCCGGCTGAAGTTTGGAACCATAATAAGGTTATCTTTGGGCCTCATTTCTGATGAGATATTGAATTTAACCATATTGTGATCACTGGTTCCTAGACCTGCACAAATACTTATGTCACTAACTAGATCACTGTTGTCTGAGAATACAAGGTCTAGAATGGAGCAATGTCTGGTTGGCTCTGTTACAAACTGATGCATGAAAAGCTCCTCTTCAAAGATTTGCCTATACAACCTACACTCATTTGTTTCCTCTGCTATACTTTCGTATCCTCTTAAGTTAAAATCTCCCATAATAAGACACTGAGCCCGAAAGTTCCTACGTATTTCCTCACAAATATCTTGGTCTGTTTCAGCTTGGGAGTTCCTTGGAAGATTCCCTGGTCTGTAAAATGCACCTATCCTCAACCTTCCTCTGTTTCATGTACCAATTTTAATGTCAAGCCAGATTGATTCTACTTCTTTTACTTTACTAGAATCATCAACTCTAGTAGTGCAGTACAAGCTATTTACATATACAAACACTCCGCCTCCCTGCCGTGATTCTCTGCAGTATGAGAACATGTTATACCCTTGTAACTCGAAATCCTGTAGCCTATCCCTATTATACCCCTCACTAACCCATGTCTCGGTTACACAAATGATATCAGGCTTTTCAAGGGCAACATAACACTCAAACTCATCAAATTTAGACCTAATACTTTGGGCATTCAGCAACACACATGTGATCTTATACTTTGAGCTGACTCTACTAATTCTGAGGGAATTATGATCTACTGTCCTATTCTGACATGAACTTCTACCAATGCTTACTTCTTGATGCCCTAGTACTAGCGTCCCTGAACCCCCCCCCCCCCCCCCCCCCCCCCCTCCTACCTAGTTTCCCTGAATGACACTTCTGTAGGCATCTCCCAAAGCCCTTGCCCCCTCATCTGATAAGTGAAGCCCATCCTTCATATAGTACCTATGCCACTCATAGAACTGATCCCATAAGTCTACATAACTAAGCCCCATAGCTGAACATAAGTTCTGAACTGAGCTGTTCACAGACAGAGCTCTCGAGTACCACTCCTCACTGGCTCCACAGCGAGGGAGGATGCCAGTCACAATGACTGGTTTCCTGGACTCCTTCAACCTCTGCAGCAGGCTCCGGTACTCCGCTACTATTCTCACACTCTGCCTAGGTCCTATGTTGTTCACCCCCACCTGTATTATAACTGTCTCCGGGCTACTCCTACCCAGTTCTGCCTCAATGACAGGGCCCATATCAACTACTTTTGCCCCCGGTTTAACTATACATTTGTCCCTCTTCCCACAGAATGTTCGCCTTAAGGGCCTTACCCTTGAAAATACATACCATACATACATACATCTCTCGTATGTAACGAGAGATGTATGTATGTATGGACTGCTGGTATGTAACGTGATATGTATGTATGTATGGACTGCTGGTATGCTGGTATGTAACGAGAGATGTATGTATGTATGGACTGCTGGTATGTAACAAGATATGTATGTATGTATGGAATGCTGGACTGCTGGTATGTAACGAGAGATGTATGTATGTATGGACTGCTGGACTGCTGGTATGTAACGAGAAATGTATGTATCTATGGACTGCTGGTATGTAACGAGAGATGTATGTATGTATGGACTGCTGGACTGCTGGTATGTAACGTGAGATGTATGTATGTATGGACTGCTGGTATGCTGGTATGTAACGAGAGATGTATGTATGTATGGACTGCTGGACTGCTGGTATGTAACGAGAGATGCATGTATGTATGGACTGCTGGACTGCTGGTATGTAACGTGAGATGTATGTATGGACTGCTGGACTGCTGGTATGTAACGAGAGATGCATGTATGTATGGACTACTGGATTGCTGGTATGTAACGAGAGATGTATGTATGTATAGACTGCTGGTATGCTGGTATGTAACGAGAGATGTATGTATGTATGGACTGCTGGACTGCTGGACTGCTGGTATGTAACGAGTGATGTATGTATGTATGGACTGCTGGACTGCTGGTATGTAACTAGGGATGTATGTATGTATGGACTGCTGGTATGCTGGTATGTAACGAGAGATGTATGTATGTATGGACTGCTGGACTGCTGGTATGTAACGAGAGATGTATGTATGTATGGACTGCTGGACTGCTGGTATGTAACGAGAGATGTATGTATGTATGGACTGCTGGTATGTAACGAGAGATGTATGTATCTATGGACTGCCGGACTGCTGGTATGTAACGAGAGATGTATGTATGTATGGACTGCTGGTATGCTGGTATGTAACGAGAGATGTATGTATGTATGTATGGACTGCTGGACTGCTGGTATGTAACGAGTGATGTATGTATGTATGGACTGCTGGACTGCTGGTATGTAACGAGAGATGTATGTATGTATGGCCTGCTGGACTGCTGGTATGTAACGAGAGATGTATGTATGTATGGACTGCTGGACTGCTGGTATGTAACGAGAGATGTATGTATGTATGGACTGCTGGACTGCTGGTATGTAACGAGAGATGTATGTATGTATGGACTGCTGGACTGCTGGTATGTAACGAGGGATGTATGTATGTATGTATGTATGGCCTGCTGGACTGCTGGTATGTAACGAGATATGTATGTATGTATGGACTGCTGGACTGCTGGTATGTAACGAGTGATGTATGTATGGACTGCTGGACTGCTGGTATGTAACAAGTGATGTATGTATGTATGGACTGCTGGACTGCTGGTATGTAACGAGAGATGTATGTATGTATGGACTGCTGGACTGCTCGTATGTAACGAGAGATGTATGTATGTATGGACTGCTGGTATGCTGGTATGTAACGAGAGATGTATGTATGTATGGACTGCTGATATGCTGGTATATAACGAGAGATGTATGTATGGACTGCTGGACTGCTGGACTGCTGGTATGTAACGAGAGATGTATGTATGTATGGACTGCTGGTATGCTGGTATGTAACGAGAGATGTATGTATGTATGGACTGCTGGTATGCTGGTATGTAACGAGAGATGTATGTATGTATGGACTGCTGGACTGCTGGTATGTAACGAGAGATGTATGTATGTATGGACTGCTGGTATGCTGGTATGCTGGTATGTAACGAGAGATGTATGTATGTATGGACTGCTGGACTGCTGGTATGTGACGAGAGATGTATGTATGTATGGACTGCTGGACTGCTGGTGTGTAACGAGAGATGTATGTATGTATGGACTGCTGCACTGCTGATATGTAACGAGAGATGTATGTATGTATGGACTGCTGGACTGCTGGTATGTAACGAGGGATGTATGTATGTATGTATGGCCTGCTGGACTGCTGGTATGTAACGAGAGATGTATGTATGTATGGACTGCTGGACTGCTGGTATGTAACGAGAGATGTATGTATGTATGGACTGCTGGTATGCTGGTATGTAACGAGAGATGTATGTATGTATGGACTGCTGGACTGCTGGTATGTAACGAGAGATGTATGTATGTATGGACTGCTGGACTGCTGGTATGTAACGAGAGATGTATGTATGTATGAACTGCTGGTATGCTGGTATGTAACGAGAGATGTATGTATGTATGAAATTCTGGACTGCTGGTATGTAACGAGAGATGTATGTATGTATGTATGGACTGCTGGTATGCTGGTATGTAACGAGAGATGTATGTATGTATGGAATGCTGGACTGCTGGTATGTAACGTGAGATGTATGTATGTATGGACTGCTGGACTTCTGGTATGTAACGAGAGATGTATGTATGCACGGAGTGCTGGACTGCTGTTATGTAACGAGAGATGTATGTATGTATGGACTGCTGGTATGCTGGTATGTAACGAGAGATGTATGTATGTATGGAATGCTGGACTGCTGGTATGTAACGAGAGATGTATGTATGTATGGAATGCTGGACTGCTGGTATGTAACGAGAGATGTATGTATGTATGGACTGCTGGACTGCTGGTATGTAACGAGGGATGTATGTATGTATGTATGGCCTGCTGGACTGCTGGTATGTAGCGAGATATGTATGTATGTATGGACTGCTGGACTGCTGGTATGTAACGAGTGATGTATGTATGTATGGACTGCTGGACTGCTGGTATGTAACAAGTGATGTATGTATGTATGGACTGCTGGACTGCTGGTATGTAACGAGAGATGTATGTATGTATGGACTGCTGGACTGCTCGTATGTAACGAGAGATGTATGTATGTATGGACTGCTGGTATGCTGGTATGTAACGAGAGATGTATGCATGTATGGACTGCTGGACTGCTGGTATGTAACGAGAGATGTATGCATGTATGGACTGCTGATATGCTGGTATATAACGAGAGATGTATGTATGTATGGACTGCTGGACTGCTGGTATGTAACGAGAGATGTATGTATGTATGGACTGCTGGTATGCTGGTATGTAACGAGAGATGTATGTATGTATGGACTGCTGGTATGCTGGTATGTAACGAGAGATGTATGTATGTATGGACTGCTGGTATGCTGGTATGTAACGAGAGATGTATGTATGTATGGACTGCTGGTATGCTGGTATGTAACGAGAGATGTATGTATGTATGGACTGCTGGACTGCTGGTATGTAACGAGAGATGTATGTATGTATGGACTGCTGGTATGCTGGTATGTAACGAGAGATGTATGTATGTATGGACTGCTGGACTGCTGGTATGTAACGAGAGATGTATGTATGTATGGACTGCTGGTATGCTGGTATGTAACGAGAGATGTATGTATGTATGGACTGCTGGACTGCTGGTATGTAACGAGATGTATGTATGTATGGACTGCTGGACTGCTGGTGTGTAACGAGAGATGTATGTATGTATGGACTGCTGCACTGCTGATATGTAACGAGAGATGTATGTATGTATGGACTGCTGGACTGCTGGTATGTAACGAGAGATGTATGCATGTATGGACTGCTGGACTGCTGGTATGTAACGAGAGATGTATGCATGTATGGACTGCTGATATGCTGGTATATAACGAGAGATGTATGTATGTATGGACTGCTGGACTGCTGGTATGTAACGAGAGATGTATGTATGTATGGACTGCTGGTATGCTGGTATGTAACGAGAGATGTATGTATGTATGGACTGCTGGTATGCTGGTATGTAACGAGAGATGTATGTATGTATGGACTGCTGGTATGCTGGTATGTAACGAGAGATGTATGTATGTATGGACTGCTGGTATGCTGGTATGTAACGAGAGATGTATGTATGTATGGACTGCTGGACTGCTGGTATGTAACGAGAGATGTATTTATGTATGGACTGCTGGTATGCTGGTATGTAACGAGAGATGTATGTATGTATGGACTGCTGGACTGCTGGTATGTAACGAGAGATGTATGTATGTATGGACTGCTGGACTGCTGGTATGTAACGAGAGATGTATGTATGTATGAACTGCTGGTATGCTGGTATGTAACGAGATATGTATGTATGTATGAAATTCTGGACTGCTGGTATGTAACGAGAGATGTATGTATGTATGTATGGACTGCTGGTATGCTGGTATGTAACGAGAGATGTATGTATGTATGGAATGCTGGACTGCTGGTATGTAACGTGAGATGTATGTATGTATGGACTGCTGGACTTCTGGTATGTAACGAGAGATGTATGTATGCACGGAGTGCTGGACTGCTGTTATGTAACGAGAGATGTATGTATGTATGGACTGCTGGTATGCTGGTATGTAACGAGAGATGTATGTATGTATGGAATGCTGGACTGCTGGTATGTAACGAGAGATGTATGTATGTATGGAATGCTGGACTGCTGGTATGTAACGAGAGATGTATGTATGTATGGAATGCTGGACTGCTGGTATGTAACGAGAGATGTATGTATGTATGGACTGCTGGACTGCTGGTATGTAACGAGAGATGTATGTATGTATGGACTGCTGGACTGCTGGTATGTAACGAGAGATGTATGTATGTATGGAATGCTGGACTGCTGGTATGTAACGAGAGATGTATG
Organism: Chirona hameri; assembly: GCA_036785665.1. Taxonomy (NCBI): domain Eukaryota; kingdom Metazoa; phylum Arthropoda; class Thecostraca; order Balanomorpha; family Balanidae; genus Chirona; species Chirona hameri. The sequence goes on from JAXIVJ010008426.1 coordinate 24,065, forward strand.
TATGTATGGAATGCTGGACTGCTGGTATGTAACGAGAGATGTATGTATGGACTGCTGGACTGCTGGTATGTAACGAGAGATGTATGTAGGTATGGACTGCTGGACTGTTGGTATGTAACGAGGGATGTATGTATGTATGGACTGCTGGTATGCTGGTATGTAACGAGAGATGTATGTATGTATGGACTGCTGGACTGCTGGTATGTAACGAGAGATGTATGCATGTATGGACTGCTGGTATGCTGGTATGTAACGAGAGATGTATGTATGTATGGACTGCTGGACTGTTGGTATGTAACGAGGGATGTATGTATGTATGGACTGCTGGTATGCTGGTATGTAACGAGAGATGTATGTATGTATGGACTGCTGGTATGTAACGAGAGATGTATGCATGTATGGACTGCTGGACTGCTGGTATGTAACGAGAGATGTATGTATGTATGGACTGCTGGACTGCTGGTATGTAACGAGAGATGTATGTATGTATGGACTGCTGGACTGTTGGTATGTAACGAGGGAGAGTGTGCGCCAGCTCTTGGTGTTTTGAAGGAAAGTGCTTGTGAAGTGAAAAGAAAACAACTGGTGGTGATGTTCTCCCTCCAGCTGGTGGTGATGTTCTCCCTCCAGCTGGTGGTGATGTTCTCCCTCCAGCTGGTGGTGATGTTCTCCCTCCAGCTGGTGGTGATGTTCTCCCTCCAGCTGGTGGTGATGTTCTCCCTCCAGCTGGTGGTGATGTTCTCCCTCCAGCTGGTGGTGATGTTCTCCCTCCAGCTGCCACGTGTACCAGCTAATTAAGCTGGTGCTGCCTGTTTTGCAAGGGTCGACCGACATGTCACATTTTGTTCCTTCACGCACACATGTTCGTTACGGTAACTCTAAACTGGGTGTTGTCATCCGGCAAATAAGCATGTGTGCGTTATGTAACTATTGCGATATGTACGAAGTGTCCTTTCGTTCAGACTTTTCCTGCCTGTCCAATATGCGTCCGTACTAGTTATCTGTGAGAAGAAGAAAAATAGTTATCTGTGAAAAAATAACACCCTGTGTGTTCTTAGATTTTCGGCATGCTGTTCACCGTCTGCCTATGTCGAAACGTGGAGGAAGAGGAGTCCGCCTGAGAGTCGGCACTAAGGCGGCGCAGAGGAGACGACACTGAGATAAGGCGGCGCAGAGGAGACGACGCTGGGATAAGGCGGCACAGAGGAGACGACACTGAGATAAGGCGGCGCAGAGGAGACGGCACTGAGATAAGGCGGCGCAGAGGAGACGACACTGAGATAAGGCGGCGCAGAGGAGACGACACTGAGATAAGGCGGCGCAGAGGAGACGACACTGGGATAAGGCGGCGCAGAGGAGACGACGCTGGGATAAGGCGGCACAGAGGAGACGACACTGAGATAAGGCGGTGCAGAGGAGACGACGCTGGGATAAGGCGGCGCAGAGGAGACGACGCTGGGATAAGGCGGCGCAGAGGAGACGGCACTGAAATAAGGCGGCGCAGAGGAGACGACACTGAGATAAGGCGGCGCAGAGGAGACGACACTGAAAGCAGCCGACACCAGCTGTGTGCACGTGCGCGCGCACGTGTGTGTAGGAATGGCCAACTTGTCACTGTCCGGCTACTGAGAGAGCAGGGAGGCGCGACCTGCGACAGCTGTAGTGTTTGATCTGTCCGGCGTGTTCGGTGTGGATGTGGATGTGGATTCTGCGGAGCCACGAAGTGTTCTCCAAGAGGGTGTTTGTAGGCGCCAATGGCGGATCCAGAACTAACAAAAAGTTGGTTTGGGGGACGAATCGCAGAACGTTTTAACGGAACTTGAAAAACTCGTCATATACATAACTTCCTTGTGCAATAAGAACTGATTCCAAGCCATCTTTCCTTGATAGAAGTTGTTTTAATCATCTTTAATATCAGGACATGTGTCAATTTTCGTCCGATTTCTGTTTTTTTTGGGGGGGGGAGTTCATGGCCGCACTTGCCCCCCCCCCCCCCCCCCCCCCCCCCCCCTTGGATCCGCCCCTGGAAAGCGCCGACCTCCCGCGACTGTAGGCCGACCTCCCGCGACTGTTGGCCGACCTCCCGCGACTGTAGGCCGACCTCCCGCGACTGTAGGCCGACCTCCCGCGACTGTAGGCCGACCTCCCGCGACTGTAGGCCGACCTCCCGCGACTGTAGGCTTGCTTGCTGGGGATCGTGTGTCGGTGGGATGTGGTTTCCACGCTCACAGTGGCTGCGCTGTTTTGTGTTTCTGTGGTTAGATTTGCCCGATCAAATTAAATCAGATTGGTATGTCTTTGGAAATGTTAAGGAAATTACTTTGCAATAGCGACAAAAGACATTTCAACCGATTGACATTTCCCGGGATTCAGTCATAACATAACATTTATGCAAATAAGTCAACAACAAACGATTCGGCTCTGTTGCAATTGTGTAGTCTGTTAAGGGTGGAGGCCAATGGAGCCCGTTCTCACTTGATCCCCTCCAGGTTCATTATCGTAAATTATCCCAAATTAGTTCAACTATATTAAACTATATATTTCACTATAGAATAGTTCTACTGAATCCATTCTCAGAACGTCCGGGTGTTGCTTGTGCTGTTGTTTCATGGCAGACATACTCTGAAGATGTGACGGTTGGACTTTGATGGACTAGCTAGCTAGGTGCTGTTGTTTCATGGCAGACATACTCTGAAGATGTGACGGTTGGACTTTGATGGACTAGCTAGCTAGGTGCTGTTGTTTCATGGCAGACATACTCTGAAGATGTGACGGCTGGACTTTGATGGACTAGCTAGCTAGGTGCTGTTGTTTCATGGCAGACATACTCTGAAGATGTGACGGTTGGACTTTGATGGACTAGCTAGCTAGGTGCTGTTGTTTCATGGCAGACATACTCTGAAGATGTGACGGTTGGACTTTGATGGACTAGCTAGCTAGGTGCTGTTGTTTCATGGCAGACATACTCTGAAGATGTGACGGCTGGACTTTGATGGACTAGCTAGCTAGGTGTTGTTGTGTCGTTTCGAAGCTGCAATGGAGGCTCAAACTTCAGTGCGAATGTTCAATAGAGCTTGGCTTCAAGTCGTCAACAAAGTATTAATGTGACTGCCTTCCTCGCGCCACAGTATGGTGTGTCCTGTAAACTCTGTATAAGCATGTTGGTGGCATTCAATCTACCCGTTAAATTTTGCAAATGATCATGTTTCAAGCGCTGAGACTGATCTGATACCGAAGGGCGTCTGTTATTTGTTACCGTTTTGACAATGATGTAACGTATACATATATTAATGGTTGATGTAGATCAACTGTGTGACGTAAGAACTGTAGACAAAGCGTCGTCAAAAAGAATGTTCTTTAGATATACCTTCTCCCTCTCGTCATATGCGTGGTCAGTGAATTCTACATTGCTTCTAGACTCGTTGTCGTGTACATGCCACGTGACGTTTTTCTCCTGATTAAATACATGTTTATTTTGTAATGAGATGCAAACACAGCAAGAGTACACCAAGAAAACCGCGATTATATTATAACGCTTTGTTATTCATGAAGTTTACTGAAGAAGATTGAAACTCGCAAAATAGTTTGCGCTTTTTACATTGCGGGACCGGAAAAAGACGCCGACAATGGATGCTGTCTTTCGAAACAACCACCTCGATTATGTACTGCTCCAGTATGACCACCTCGATTATGTACTGCTCCAGTATGACCACCTCGATCATGTACTGTTCCAGTATGACCACCTCGATTATGTACTGCTCCAGTATGACCACCTCGAGTGTGTACTGCTCCAGTATGACCACCTCGATTATGTACTGCTCCAGTATGACCACCTCGATTATGTACTGCTCCAGTATGACCACCTCGATTATGTACTGCTCCAGTATGACCACCTCGATTATGTACTGCTCCAGTATGACCACCTCGATTATGTACTGCTCCAGTATGACCACCTCGATTATGTACTGCTCCAGTATGACCACCTCGATTATGTACTGCTCCAGTATGACCACCTCGATTATGTACTGATCCAGTATGACCACCTCGATTATGTACTGCTCCAGTATGACCACCTCGATTATGTACTGCTCCAGTATGACCACCTCGATTATGTACTGTTCCAGTATGACCACCTCGAGTATGTACTGCTCCAGTATGACCACCTCGATTATGTACTGTTCCAGTATGACCACCTCGATTATGTATTGCTCCAGTATGACCACCTCGATTATGTATTGCTCCAGTATGACCACCTCGAGTATGTACTGCTCCAGTATGACCACCTCGAGTATGTACTGCTCCAGTATGACCACCTCGATTATGTACTGCTCCAGTATGACCACCTCGATTATGTACTGCTCCAGTATGACCACCTTGAGTATGTACTGCTCTAGTATGACCACCTCGATTATGTACTGTTCCAGTATGACCACCTCGATTATGTACTGCTCCAGTATGACCACCTCGAGTATGTACTGCTCCAGTATGACCACCTCGATTATGTACTGTTCCAGTATGACCACCTCGATTATGTACTGTTCCAGTATGACCACCTCGATTATGTACTGCTCCAGTATGACCACCTCGAGTATGTACTGCTCCAGTATGACCACCTCGAGTATGTACTGCTCCAGTATGACCACCTCGATTATGTACTGCTCCAGTATGACCACCTCGATTATGTACTGTTCCAGTATGACCACCTCGATTATGTACTGCTCCAGTATGACCACCTCGATTATGTACTGCTCCAGTATGACCACCTCGAGTATGTACTGCTCCAGTATCAAACTGCTCCAGTATCACAGTACTGCTCCAGTACTGCTCCAGTATCAAACTCCAGTATCCAGTATGGTACTGCTCCAGTATCAAACTTGAGCGCGGATGTACTGACATTCTGAAATGGAAAAACACAGATTCAGCACATTTTCGGATGATATAAATTGAACCAAGTTACGTCTGGGACGCACTGAAATATTGCTTGCATATTTCTAAAAACAGTCTCTTCAGAAAACAAGCACCGGGTAACCCCGAAGCCTTAAAAAAAACTGCCTCTTTTTCTCAGAGAGCCTGATGGTATGCATCACAAAGCCAGGGTGGAACGAGACGACGCAGGGTCACACGTCACACATAGCGCATGCGCACGGCACACCTGGCACGTGCATCGGACTCTGCAGCACTCAAGTGAAGAGCGTGCAAAACACCGGACACGGACCTTCGCCAGCCAGCCAGCCAGCCAGCCAGCCTTCGCCAGCCCTTCACCGCTTTCGGGTGCGGAACCCTGACCACGTGCGTGTGGCAGGGTTATTAGACCCTTATATAGGTAGGCCTTCGCTATTTTTAAGTAGGTAGTCTCTTTAGATACAATTTTGTATTGGCAATAGGCCTCCTCCACGTATTAGGTCCCCTCCACTTTGTCTAGTTTAATTTGCAGTTGCCAACACGCTCTGTCGTGTGTGGCAAGTTAAAGTAACAAGTTAGGCCCCAATTTAACTCTACCCTGGTCCTTTTCAAGTAACGATGGCTAACTGGCTAACGATGCCCCCCCCCCCCCCCCCCCCGGACAGACCAGCTTGCCTCCTTATGTGGCGAGTGGATGACAAGCCATTTCGGCATGTCAATCCGTTCTCGGTCCGGCGTTGGCTGGTCGCCCTCTGCGACGACGTTTTTGCATGTCTGGGTTGGATGCGCGGAGAGGGGGGACGTCTGCCGCCGGCCGGCTCGGAATGCTTTGTCAGAGGAGTCAGGCCCGGTGCATTTGAACATGCTGAGAAGATGTACCCCGTTACAATATCAACGTGAGAAATATCGCCACTTGAAATAATGCAGAGTGGGTGTACCGCCGCGGAGATACGTCCGCGCCACATGAACCTTTGTTCGCCGGCTCCCGTGCTGCACCGTAACAGAAAACCGTACGCAAACCAACCAACCAAGCCAAACCATACCAACCTACAATAAATGCTATTACGCAATCTGGCAAATCTGACCAATACAGGACAATATGACACAGGAAGTGGTCGGATTGGCCGATATCAATCGCCGGGAGTCGCCGATATCAATAGCAGCAGCCGCACAGTGCAGATTCGTTTGTTCTGGTGATGTGTCGGTTAGTGGCGCAGCGAGACACGCAATGAACTTTCACTATATACTGACTATTTAGGGTCACATTTGTGGCCTATTTAGGGCCATATTTGGCACGAAGATGGGGAAGGATGGACCGGTACGTTTGTAAACTAAAAAGTCGACTCTGAATTCCTGGACGTGGCTACGTTATACACAATGGTCACGCTTTTTTCTCAAACAAGTTCCCATCATTTTATTTTATTTTAATCAACATCGTCCTACATGTTCGCTTTGAATGGCTTTATATATATATATATATATATATATATATATATATATATATATATATATATATATATATATATATATATATATATATCACGTCCCATGTCACCAGCAATGTGTTCAAAGTTGAGTCCGAGAATGCACATTGACATTGGCTACCGAATGGCGTTTGAATCTTCCCAATCTGACTGTTGGTTCCGCAGATATCTCTTCGCCGACCTCGATTCTGGCCGCCATCTTGGAAGTCCAATCCATATAACACAAAAAATTATCGACCGATTTTCTTCTTTTTTGCGTCAAACGATCCGCTATTGAGTTGGCTTTAATTTCGCGCAAAAAAAAACACACCGTCCTGCTCCACTTCGTTTTCGAGCTATTCGCGAGAAGAAAAAAAACATGTGGGGAGGGGGGGATACAAAAGTTCCCCCTCCCCCGCCTTCACTGCGCGTGTTTAGGCGTTACGGAAACAAATACATTTGATAGTCTTGAAACACAAATCAGTAAATCTGATTGAACAGGCAAAACTATTCCTAGGTACCTTATAACCTTTGCGATTGCTGGTCCTCCATCCTTTCATACGATCGCCTTCACCCGATCTGTTATTTGCAGGCCACTGGGTGTGTGGCGGCCGAATATATTCCTAGATTACCCTAGATCCCTAGATTACGGGCCGCGATTAAGGCCCGAGCCTGTCCCGCATCTTTGCCATGGGGTCGACGAAGGCACTGCTAGGTCTAGGGCGGACGTCCGGTCGGCGCTTCAACTTACCTCACAAACTTTTTTCATCACTTTTCTTCATCTCATGGCCGTGGAATGACTTGGAGTGAGCCGAAACCGCCTCCTGTTGTAAAGTTCAGTACATTTATAAAGTGTAAAGTAAAGTCATTTACTTTCTCTGTCAGAAGCAATGAATAGTGATTAGTGAATTGCATGAAGCGTTTCGGCCATTGTGCATTTTACAGTTTACCAAGCTATTTGTGTACGTATGTACCCGCGGTATACCGTGCGGGCGCGAAGCGCCCGCTCGGTAAGCATTATCTAACAGGACAATATCAACATTGAATGAATCGCCGGCGCCACAAATGGCTTTGTTTATTTGCTACCATTTTGCAAAATATTGATGCTAATTGCTGTGACGTCACCCCGGGAATCGTTTCTCCCTCGTGGGTAAACCTTATTACAGAGGTCTATAAATGGCGAGATTTGTCGCTCACGACGAATCTAGGGCAATTTCTGTCGCACGATGAAAACTCCCCGGTAAGGATTGTCACCACATAGCAAGCAAAATACTTTCAGTTAGACGCCTGGATGGGCATTTCACGAGCGAAGCCGAGCGAAGCCGAGCGAAGCACAATTGATGCCTAATTTGAAATCAGCGTCACAAAATGTCCTAGAAACTACCCGATTCCAAAAAGGTCATCTCAGGTTGGTTATCGGAGGTCAGTGGCCTCGGTTGAACTGTGAAAATGCATGACGCCAGTAGAACATATAACAATGTAAAATGGATGCCAAATTTGAAATCAGCGTCTCAAAATGTCCTAGAAACTGCCATAGGGCAAACAAGTCATATCAGGTCATCGGAGGTCAGCGACCTCGGTTGACCTCTGAAAAGGTCAACTGAGGTCACAATCTCAGTGGGAACCATAAATGTCATCTGTTGACACCTGTGCACAGGGGCGTCGTTGACGGGGAGGTCGCGACCCCCCCCCCCCACACACACACACACACACACACACTTTTGAAAACTGGGGGGGTTGACCCCCCACTTTTTATGGTGGCTGACCCCCCCCCCCCCCCCCCCCCCCCCCCCAGAAAAACACTTTTTTTATGGCGGAAGCTGATTCTAGTTAGCATGTAATTCCTATTAAAATAAAGATTGGAATATGAAAAATACGACGTGGCAGGGACGTAGCTTCTCCAGAAAACTTGGGGGGCCTAAGCTAAGAAAATCGCTTAAAGTACCATCAAAATCCACCAAAATACAGATTTCCCCACGGATTTGACCCATTTCCTCGTCCAAGTTGGGGTGGCTGAAGCCAAGTGTGTGTGTGTGGGGGGGGGGGCTGAAGTCCCTCAACTGAATAGGATCCTACACCCCTTCGACGTGGAAATGGCCTCAGTCAGTTACGGATGAAATTCCTTCGTTTTCCCTTCTACACACCGCTGCTCCGAAAGGAAAACGAAGGAAATTCCATCCGTAATATGCAGGGGCGTCGCCGACAGGAGGGTCGGGGGACGGTCCCCCCGACCCCCCACTCTCAGAAGGACGGGTGGTCTGGCAAGCATCATGGTATCATGGTCTCTCATGGCAAGCATCTGCATGGTATCAGGTCAATTCTTTCAGAATCATGTTATTTTAGCTCGTTATTGATGACCCAGGTGCAATTGCTGCTCAGTGACCCCTGCAAGGTCATGAGGTCATCTGAGGTCATCATCAATATTTTGATAATAACTATTGATAGAATAAAGATAGAGATTAGTGGATGGCATCAATGTGTTTGGCTCGTCAATCCGCGTCGCACCATATGCAACATGACCTACCTGGGTCACCGAATAAGCTTGAACTGAGGACAGTTATTTTTTGACCTAACTAGGTCACAATTAAACATGTTACGATGCGTATTGATGAGCTAAACAGGATGGTGGCAACAGTATTGCTCTATCTTTATTTAGTAAAAAGTTATTTGCGAAAAACAGTTTTGCCAAAATCAGACTTTTTGACCTTTCATGACCTCTGGAGCCTTACAGATTGACCCGAGGTCAAATTCGAGGACACTATACCGGTTTCAAATTTCAATGTCTTGCTATTTCTTTTTTCCATTTGCTCTTAGCTATCATAGTTTTGTTTTTGATATTTGGGAATGTTCGAAGCCAATGTCCAAAAACTGGAAAGTTTGACCTTTGATGACCTCTGGTGACCTCAATGTTTACCTGAGGAAAAAAACACCTGAAGTAACTTCGAATGTCCATGTTGAGAGCTTTCGAGTGTTTTTTCTGCGTCTTTCTAGTACCTTTAGTTTTCGAGTTACTGGGGAGGGGGGTCATTTTGACCCCCATCTTAGGGAGGCTTTTAAGCGCCCTTAACCCGGCACGGCTTGTGTTAAAGCGACTGTCCCACAGGCACGTAGCCAGGATTTCGTCCAGGGAGGGGCGGCGCCTCGAAAGGGCCCCTTCCCGAGCGTTGAAAAGGCCCCTTCCCAAGCGTTGAAAGGCCCCCCCCCCCCCCAACAACAACAAAAACGCATGAAAAGGCACGTTACAAGGCTGGAAAATGCAGTATGGCAGGTATGGTATGGACCATACCAACGTTTAGGAGCTGGAGTTAGCAAACTTCCACATCAACTTTGGAACCAGCGGCACGAATTTGGAATCAGCCATACCAACTTGGAATATTTTTTAAGCTCAAGACCTGGAACAACTTGCGCCGCGGAGCGGCGCGAAAATTTTGAGTGTTATGCCCTGGGTTGCTTTCTCATCAATGCGTCGCATTGCGTATGGTGCGGACCTCTAAAATTGCTATATTGTGCGCTTAAAAGTGCGGGGGAAAAGTGCTAAAGTGAACTATTTTGCCCAATAAATAGGAAAGTAGCAACATAACACATAAATGCGCCGAGAAACTGACGATTTTTTCCTAACCCGCATATAATTGAATTTGTAGTTCAATTGCGCCGCGGAGCGGCGCAAAAATTTTGAGTGTTATTCCCTGTACAACTGTATTCTTACTGTTGAAAGGCCCAAGGTCCCTTCAGATCGTCTAGGGGGCCCTCTGACCTTTTCTACGCCCTTCCGACCTGTTCAGGGACTCATCTGGGATCCGCGAAGCGAAAAGACATGATGTGGAGTTGGTGATATATATAATACAAAGAGGGCTTACTCTACAGCAAAAAATAAAATCGGATCTTTCGGGTATATTGTAGCACCCTGACAAAGGGTGTTACAATATATCCGAAAGCTCCGCTTTTAATATTTTATTGTGGAGTAAGTCCTCTTTGTATTTAATCTTCATCTGGGATCTCTACGTGCTTTGACCCTTCCGGTCTCACCAGAGACTCCTCTGACCTTCCCAGAAGCCCCTCTTGTGTGTCAAGGGGCCATTCGGCCTGTTCGGAGGTCCTTCCGACCTGGCCAGGGACTGCACTGGCTGTTTTGTCGCCCTGCCGACATGCTCAGGGGCAGGGGCGGCGGATTGCGGGACGCAGGGTACCCAAAATCCCCCCCCCCCCCCTCAAATGCAAATCCTGGGGAGGGAAAGGGTCATGTTGCCCCCAGATTGAGCAGGCTAAAATCTGGGGGGGGGGGGTAAAACTACCCTTTGCCCCCCAGGATTTTCGACTGGGGGAATTTTGGGTACCCTGTTCCCGCAATCCGCCGCCCCTGCTCAGGGGCCCCTCCAGTCTGGCTAGGAACTCATCCGGCATATTCAAGAGTCCTTCCGACCAGCCCAGGGACCCTTTCGGTCTAGCCAGGGGCCCTTCTGACTTGCCCAGGAGCCCCTCCGATCGGCCCAGCGACTCTTCTGGTCGGCCTGCGCTGGCTGCTTTGTCGCCCTGCCGACATGCTCAAGGGGCCCTCAGGCCTGCCCTGGAGCCCCTCTGTGCTGGCCAGGGGCCACTTCGGCATGTTCAGGGGCCCTTCTCACCCGCCCAGGGGTCCTTTCGGTCTGGTCAGGGGCCCCTCCGATCTGCGCAGGGGCCCTTTTAATTTTCCAGGGGTCCTCTGGTCTCTCCAGGGGCCCTTTAACCTTCTAAGGGGCCCTTCCGACCTAGCAAGGGACTGCACTGGCTGCTTTGTCGCCTTACGACATGCTCCGAGGGCCCTCCGACCTGCCCTGGGGCCCCTCCGTGCTGGCTAGGGGCTCATTCAGCATGTTCAGGGGCCCTTCTGACCACCTAGGGGCCCTTTCGGTCTGGCCTAACTTCCCAGGGGCCCTCTGGTCTGTCCAGGGGCCCTCCAACCTACTCAGAGGCCCTTATGACCTGGCAAAGGACCCAGGGGCCCTCTGGTCTGTCCAGGGGCCCTCCAACCTACTCAGAGGCCCTTATGACCTGGCAAAGGACTGCGCTGGCCGCTTTGTCGCCCTGTCGACATGCTCAGGGGCCTCTCAATCTGCCCAGGGGCCCCTCTGTGCTGGCTAGGGGCCCATTCGACGTGTTCAGGGGCCCATTCGACGTGCTCAGGGGGCCGTCTGACCCGCTCAGGGGCCCTTTCCGTCTGGCCAAGGGCCCCTCTGACATGCACAGGGCTCTTTTGAACGTCCAAGGGGCCCTCTGGTCTTTCAGAGAGGGCCCTGGTGGCCCTAAAGGGCCTCTGAAGTCCTCTAAACTCTCTAAAGACCACGCTTCGTGTAGTAAAGAACATATGATACCGCGCTTCGCGCGGTCTTGTCGGCCCTTTTCGGCGCGCTGCGCGCGCCGAAAAGGGCCCTCGCGCGCCAAAAAGGGCCCTCCTGGCCTCCAGGGGAGGGCGGCCGCCCCCGCCGCCCTCCCCTTGGCTACGTGCCTGCTGTCCCACCTTCCCAAAAGTTGTAAAATGTACGCCGCTTGTGGTGAAAAATAAGAGGTAATTGCTGCCGAACACGATTATGACATTTTTCCTCGCAAACAGTGCTCAATTTCATAAAAAAGTTAAGTTTTAATATTTAGGTTGATGTCATATTGAGCTCTAGAGAGCTACACAGAAATCCTTTACGCTGCCAAAGTATGGCAAATTATTTCAAGACAATTCTGGCGCTTTGAATACAAAACAAACTAATTACCAAACCATTGAAACGTAGGAAATATATCCAAGGTTCACCTTAAAACAAGTCGACTACCATCACCATTTGGTAAAGAGACGTCATCGGCTCCGTATTAAAATATTGAATATTAATAGATTAAAATATATTCCGTATTAAAATACACGTAGGGTTTATTCGCGTTTTTTTGTACTGCTACCCTACTAGATTTCAATGCAAATCCAACAACATGGCTATCTCAACTAAAATCGAATGTTAAGGTGGGACAGTCCCTTTAAAACGCTCGGTTAGACCAGAGGGATTCCGGCCAGGTTGTGTAGTAAGAGTGACAGATGGTCTGGATTTGCCATTGCCAGACCACATCGCACCTTTCGGCATCATATCCAACATAAAAGCATGGTTAAAAGCCGCCCAAAAACTATTCCAGACTATCGTCCATTATATAGAGCATGGACGGCGTCGTCTGAGTTACCATCCCTATGACGCCATCCACTGGCCGCGGGGACGGTACAAACACACGCTGATGGGTTTACCTGGTTATAGGGCCTTGGGCTGAAGACCCGACAGCCTCCCCCCCCCCCCCCGTCAACGACTTTTCGCCGTTGACGATCCGACGCCACCGTCGTTGACCGGAGAAGGGGGGGGGGCGGTTAACGACTCTTCGCGCTAACGGCTCGACGCCACCCCCCACCCACCCCCTCCCGTTAACAACTTCGAAACGCAAATGTTGGCCTCCCGAAACTCGAACCCTAGATCCTCCATCCCGCAGGAGCATGGGGAGACATTCAATACAAATATGCCCCCACCCCCGCGTAATGACTCTTTCGTTCGCGCTGAGGACCTCCTCCCCCCCCCCCCCCCCCCGGTCAATGACTTTTCGTGCTGAAGACCCGAAGCCACCTCCCCCTCTCCCGGTCAACAACTTTTTGCTGATGAAACGAAGCGAAATTTGAAATTATATCACTCCAAACTCGAACCCTAGATCCGCCAGTGTCTGAGTCTTTGGCCTCCCCCAAACGGAGTGGCTGGACCGCCAGTGGGGGGGGGGGGGTGGTAAATATTACCCCCATGCCGAATATTCGCGGTAACTTAAACACCGTGCAAGATATCAACCTGAGACTTTCAGTACCTTCTTCCACATCAATTGGACGTCGGCTCAGAAAAATTCAAGCTATTTCGTTGATTTAGATAAAAGATATACACCATTTTGTGACGTCACTTTACGCGAAATTAGCGATAAAATCACCCAAGCTTTAAGCAGCTGTAAAATGGTAACTTTTAAGATAAACTAAAACCAAAGAACGAAAAGATAGGAATTGAACGTTCTATCAAACTGCGATCTCGTAATTTTGAAATATTTGTTTTTTGTCCCCATTTTTGTTTATTGTATTTTTTGGGAAAAACTTTTTCTTGTTTTTGCAAATATAAAAAAACGAAATATGTGTGAAGAATGGTGTTCCAGCAATGTCACCTTTTTTACTGACTTATGGCTCCCTAAGTATGAGTTGCTCATGACGTCATATTGTGAAATTGCGTGTTTTGGCTTTTACTGACCAGATAAAGACAAATAAATGTCAGCACTGTATTTCTGAGACACAACTGGTCTAGCAACATGACTTTCGTATTTAGATTTATCAATTTCAAATTTTTACCATATGTGACCCTGAACTTGACCTAAGCTTTACACTAACTTCACTTAAATGAGGTCAGATGGTAAAATGACCATCACTATCGAGTATCGAATGCTACGTGTAAAATAGCCCATAAAACATGTATTGCATGACTTTCGCTAATTTGCTGCGTTTAGTGACCTTTTGTGACCTGACCTTGACCTTGACCTTTGCCAACAATCTCTATAATAAGGATAATAAGGATGTGTATTATGCCTTTGGGGGGACTTTGGGTGATCATGGTCGCAATCAAAGTCTTTGAATGGAAAGTATGGTCCATAAACTCAAATGCCTCTATTTTGACCTTTCACCAGACCTTGACCTGATATGTGACAACAATTCGAAAATTTCGAGTACGCTTTAGATACGTCTCATTGCGAGCTTTCGAATGCCTCATTGCGCGTCTCGCTGCGATAATTGGTTCCGGTGATAACGAGGGGCAATATTTGCCCCACCCCCCGGTCAATGGTGTTCTGCTGAGACCCCGGTCGCGCGCGGGTTAAAGGGAAATATTCACCTTTTGATATACTTTTCTGCGTTATTTTATGCATCGTGTATGGTATGAAATTGATCGAGACTCAATTTAAAAATGAAATCACAACTTTTTCTATTTCGATTTTTTGTTTGTTTTTTTGGGGGGGATTTAACAAACAAGTACATATACTTATTTCGGAGTTCATGATCGGTGTTTTCCCTTCACCATTTGGAAGCGCGACATATCTGACGCTTTTCTGTCTTTTGATAACGTATCTGATTAGTCCCTGAAACAAATCACCGACACTAAATAGGTCGCCGTTGCGTGCCCAAGTGAACTTCCGATTTCATTAGCAGTTTTTTTCATTGTTGTTTGATTTCGTTTTAAATAAAATATTATCTTTTCATGATAAGCTAAAGCATAGTGTTGTTTACAGCCAAAGACAAAACTGTACATAATGCCTAATGTTGAAAAAATACCCATTTTCAAAAATTGGGGGTCGCAACTATTAACTAGGCCGTCGTAACGTCCCCAAGTTAACTGCTAATTTGGTTACCTTATTATTCAATGTTTGTTGATTGTTAAGGATATTAGGGCGCATAATCACAATAGGCAGAGTGCAAGACATATTTTCCATACAATTTTGTCAAAAAACAATACGAGACAAGCCCGGAATTCGAAATGCGTTACCAAGTACTTGCAAGTACTGGTCGTTTTAAGCGTGGAACGCTTATCAACATTGACTTGAAATATCTCTCGGTAGGAATTATTATATGCAAAATGTGATAAATTTTCATTTTATTTTGGTCTCGTCTATCGATTTCAAGTAATAACTGCATTTGTGTGGAAAAGGGTGAATATTTCCCTTTAACTTGCAGTCCTCAGTTACCCCGACAACACTCACTTACCCCCCCCCGCCCTCCACAGCTCTCGGTTACCCGCAGTCCTCTGCTCCCCACTACCCTTTAATACCCTAAAACCTTCAGTCCTGGTACCCCGACAACACTCAATTACCCCCCCCCCCCCACCCCTCCACAGCTCTCGGTTACCCGCAGTCCTCTGCTCCCCACTACCCTTTGATACCCTAAAACCTTCAGTCCTGGTACCCCGACAACACTCAATTACCCCCCCCCCCTCCACAGCTCTCGGTTACCCGCAGTCCTCTGCTCCCTACTACCCTTTGATACCCTAAAACATTCAGTTCTGGTACCCCGACAACACTCAATTACCCCCCCCCCCCCCCTCCACAGCTCTCGGTTACCCGCAGTCCTCTGCTCCCCACTACCCTTTGATACCCTAAAACCTTCAGTCACCCTGTACTTCAGTTACCCTTGCATCCTGCTGATACCTGAACATATAGCACTCAGCACAACCCTCTGCTACCCCAAAACCCTCGATTACGCCACAACATTCAGTTACCCCCTAGATGAGTCATGTTACAACACACTAGGGTAATTGCCCTTGGTTCAGGAGCTGGCGATTCAAATTGCGGACAAACTCTCACATTTCTTGACATGTGTACTGTTTTGTCAGCTTCAGTGCTAATTTGTCGGGCCTTAATTAAAGGGAATGTTTCACCTTTCTGAAAATTGTCAAATATACGCTGGTTTTAGTCGAAAATATGGAGTAAGTGCTGCTGAAAACGATGGTGATATTTTTTATCTCCAAAGGTCACTTAATTTTATACAAATTAAGTTTTTAAATTTGGGATGATGACGTCATTATTGAGCTATAGACCGCCGCTGATTGGCTGACAAAGTGGGATTGGCTGAAAAGTCGCTGTCAGCCAATCAGCTAGCCTAGCCTATACCCCATTTTGCAAACTATCAATTGAATTGCTTAAAAACGGCTAAGTTTTTTGGGAAATGACCTTAGTATTTTCGACATCATGAAATGATGTCGAAAAATACTAAGGTCATTTTCCATAAGGTCATAAGGTCATAACGGCCAAAGATAATGGCTATCTCAGTTCAAAACCAATACAAAGGTGAAACATTCCATTTAAAATGGGCAAGTTTATACGGAAGGAAGTGTGAGGAGAGTAGAATTGATCAGACTGATATCACTTCCGCGTGCGATCACGTGACTTCCCACTACGGAAGCCACGCCACGTCATCACTGTGTTATCACCGAGATAGCGCGAGGCTCGCGTCACCAACGGGTGAACACAGTGCGCGAACAGTCCGAGTTACATCATGCGGCGCGGGTCCAGGGGGCATCGGGCCACGACCCCAAAAGGACTGAAATCGGCGAAAAGTTGACAAACTTAACGATTTTACGGAAAAATGTACGCAACTATTACGAAAGGTAGCGGTAAATTAATCCGAGAGTTACTGGGGTATATTTCATAACGCGACTTACTGGGGGAGGGGGGTTATCCCCCCCCCCTCGGATCTCCGGAACGACTGGACCGAATGTAAAGATTCAAATATAATTCGATAGCCCTGGAAAACTTATTGAGGGAAACATAATATTGTTGACCTCAGGGTCACCAATGACGTCACAGGTCAGGTCAAGTACAAAATGTTTGACCATGTCAAATGTCTCGATGGATGGAATTGTCGCGCAAAATTGCGATATTAAACGCATAAGCAGTCAATAAATCGGTATGATTCGTGTGTCTGACACTTCTAAGTACCTTTCTAAGCTGTTTATGACCTTGGATCAGGTCAAGGTCATCCGAGGTCACGAGGTCAAACTGCAGATTACGGTCATTAGGAGTTGTAACACATGTTTATGGGTTTGTTTTTCGTCTAGAACGCGAAAAATGGCCTTAGAACATTGTTCGTTCCATATAAATAGAAGTAAAAAGCAAAAACGGAAATGCGTTTTTTATGCATAGTAATGCTGTGAGAGGTGGTCGATTTTTGTCATTTAAAGGTCATAAGTCAGTCGTTTTTGAAGATATCGACTTCAAATTTGGTACACATATCTACCGAACACGTCTCGATCACATATAATCCGGTTTTTGGATAATTCTGATTTTTTTTTTTTTAACATTTTTTTTTGGATTTCTCAAAATTTTGAATAAAAAAAACTCCAAAACCAGAGAACACAGTTTTATATCCCGGTCTATTTTCAGTATTTTAATTCAAGACAATTGAGTGTATCTCAAACATCGTACCTTTGAAAGCGTTTTCCGCAAGCCATTATTTTGCAACAAAAACCGAAGAACATGACGTCACTCTGACGTCATTCCCCATTGACCTATCATAACCTCATAATTTTCCTTTTGCCAACATGTGTAGAATTGATGTGAAAGAAGGTACTGCAAGTTTAGTGACGATACTGGTGTTCGTTTAGGAGTTATTGCAAAATAACGGAAGGGGGGGAATAGCCCCCCCCCCCCCCAGTAAGTCGCGGGTTAACTCACAACGCAAAGTTTGACGCGTTTTATTTTATTTTGCCAGACTTCTTGGGATTTGACCCTCTCCGAACCATTGTTTTACCCGTTCTGTAGCCACCATTGTCCAGAAACCACCCACAGCATGCTATAGAATGCTGTAGGCGCCGGCGGTGGCGTACACGACACCTCCGTGATTGGGCCAAACATTGGCGTAGCAACAGGGGGAGGGGGAGCTATGGCCCCACTTATTGTTCAGAATTTGTCTATAACATCTTTTAATTTGTTAATTGATGCAAATTGATAGAGCAAAAGGTGCACCAAGAGAAGAAGAGCTCAAATCTGCAAAGAAATCTTGCAAATGGGGTTTAGGTTTCTCTCAGAACAATGATCAAAGTTGCACTGAAGACACAAAGTTGCACCCCCCCCCCCCCATCCACTTTCGTGACGTTCCCTGGAGTAAGACTTCCTTCAGCAGCAAACGCCCGCCAACTGAACACAGTCCACGAGCCCTCTGAGTAACAATCGCGCGCAGCAAACTGTCACCGCTTTCACCGTTCACCTGCTTTGTAAGAGCAAACAAACGAGTGTAAACGAGATAAACTGCGACGTTATCGCGTCGGCGACTGCTGAGATGACGGCCAGACGCAGTGGCTTAGTCAGTCGTGTCGGAGCCGGCGGTGACTGGAGACTGCTTCTCAAAGGACTGCTGGAGGACTGAGGACTGAGGGGAGACTGAGCAGGGTGGCTGCTCGCAGGGGACAGGTTTTGTTCCCACCGTGTAAGTTGTGGCGGCTGCTGTGCAGCAGAGTTGGCATTGTTAAATTTGCAGACAAGTTCGCCGTATGAGTGATGTACTGGCGTGGTGTTTGGGTTTACTGGTTGGTTCTCAAGCTCTGCAAGCGATGTAAAGAGCCTGATTCACGGGAAAATGCCTCGTTGATCTTGATTATGGTCGATCTTAGCAAAATATAGGGTTAAATTAGCTGAAGCGAGCTGTTGAAAATTTAATTAACGTTGGTGTAATAATAGTTCGTGGGCAAAAAAAAAATCATAGTGCTCCAATCCTGCAATATCACTCTAAGAATTCAAAACGAATCAGCAATATCAAGTAAGAATTCAAGGGACCATTCAAGAAACTGGCTGCTTTGCAACACGTCTCAAATATCGCACTTGCTAGGTTATTCGTGTGGTTCAGTTTTCGGTGACTGCGCTTATGACGTGCTCAAAACTTTAGGATTAGCCTCCCATGGCCCGACCCCTGAGTAACTGGGGTCCTGTTGACACTATGGCCGGACCCCTGAGTAACTGGGGTCCTGTTGACACTATGGCCGGACCCCTGAGTAACTGGGGTCCTGTTGACACCATGGCCGGACCCCTGAGTAACTGGGGTCCTGTTGACACCATGGCCCGACCCCTGAGTAACTGGGGTCCTGTTGACACCATGGCCGGACCCCTGAGTAACTGGGGTCCTGTTGACACCATGGCCCGACCCCTGAGTAACTGGGGTCCTGTTGACACCATGGCCGGACCCCTGAGTAACTGGGGTCCTGTTGACACCATGGCCCGACCCCTGAGTAACTGGGGTCCTGTTGCTCGTTTCTCTGAAAGTAGGGGTACTTATTTTCCCAATATTTGGCTATTTTTTTGTCCGTGGAAATAAGTGGAAGCTATAGTGATAGCCGATAGGTGAAAGTAAACTCATCATAACATTATTGAAAGAAGTAGAGTTGCTCTGAAAGTGTAACAGAAGAATGTTAGGCCTTGGGCTTGCAGCTTCTATTTGCAATTTGGAGATGCGTGATGCGCTTACTGATTGATACTGATATTGATTTATGGATGTGATGATCGGAACTGCCTGTCGAGGCAAACACAGGTAAGCATAGGTAATCACTCATTCTGGTCAGCAGGTAATTGGGTATTGCTAAAGCCGCATACACATGTTTTTTGGTTGAATTTTCCACTCTTTGTGCTTATTTTTAGTCAGAATTTTCCACTCCGCACCCCACTTCCAAGTGACTCCTCCAAGTGACTTACAAGTGACCCTTTACAAGCTTTACACTAACTTCACTTAAATGAGGTCAGATGGTAAAATGACCATCACTATCGAGTATCGAATGCTACGTGTAAAATAGCCCATAAAACATGTATTGCATGACTTTCGCTAATTTGCTGCGTATAGTGACCTTTTGTGACCTGACCTTGACCTTGAACTTTGCCAAAAATCTCATTTTAGGTCATGCAGGATGTGTATTATACCTTTGGGGGGACTTTGGGCGATCATGGTCGCAATCAAAGTCTTTGAATGGAAAGTATGGTCCATGAACTCAAATGCCTCTATTTTGACCTTTGACCAGACCTTGACCTGATATGTGACAACAATTCGAAAATTTCGAGTACGCTTTAGATACGTCTCATTGCGAGCTTTCGAATGCCTCGTTGCGCGTCTCGCTGCGATAATTGGTTCCGGTGATAACGAGGGGCAATATTTGCCCCACCCCCCGGTCAATGGTGTTCTGCTGAGACCCCGGTCGCGCGCGGGTTAAAGGGAAATATTCACCTTTTGATATACTTTTCTGCGTTATTTTATGCATCGTGTATGGTATGAAATTGATTGAGACTCAATTTAAAAATGAAATCACAACTTTTTATATTTCGATTTTTTTTTTTGGGGGGGGGGGGATTTAACAAACAAGTACATATACTTCTTTCGGAGTTCATGATCGGTGTTTTCCCTTCACCATTTGGAAGCGCGACATATCTGACGCTGTTCTGTCTTTTGATAACGTATCTGATTAGTCCCTGAAACAAATCACCGACACTAAATAGGTCGCCGTTGCGTGCCCAAGTGAACTTCCGATTTCATTAGCAGTTTTTTTTCATTGTTGTTTGATTTCGTTTTAAATAAAATATTATTTTTTTCATGATAAGCTAAAGCATAGTGTTGTTTACAGCCAAAGACAAAACTGTACACAATGCCTAATGTTGAAAAAAAAATACCCATTTTCAAAAATTGGGGGTCGCAACTATCAACTAGGCCGTCGTAACGTCCCCAAGTTAACAGCTAGTTTGGTTACCTTATTATTCAATGTTTGTTGATTGTTACGGATATTAGGGCGCATAATCACAATAGGCAGAGTGCAAGACATATTTTCCATACAATTTTGTCAAAAAACAATACGAGACAAGCCCGGAATTCGAAATGCGTTACCAAGTACTTGCTAGTACTGGTCGTTTTAAGCGTGGAACGCTTATCAACATTGACTTGAAATATCTCTCGGTAGGAATTATTATATGCAAAATGTGATAAATTTTCATTTTATTTTGGTCTCGTCTATCGATTTCAAGTAATAACTGCATTTGTGTGGAAAAGGGTGAATATTTCCCTTTAACTTGCAGTCCTCAGTTACCCCGACAACACTCACTTACCCCCCCCCCCCCCCCCCCCCCCCCCGCCCTCCACAGCTCTCGGTTACCCGCAGTCCTCTGCTCCCCACTACCCTTTAATACCCTAAAACCTTCAGTCCTGGTACCCCGACAACACTCAATTACCCCCCCCCCCCCCACCCCTCCACAGCTCTCGGTTACCCGCAGTCCTCTGCTCCCCACTACCCTTTGATACCCTAAAACCTTCAGTCCTGGTACCCCGACAACACTCAATTACCCCCCCCCCCCTCCACAGCTCTCGGTTACCCGCAGTCCTCTGCTCCCTACTACCCTTTGATACCCTAAAACCTTCAGTCCTGGTACCCGACAACACTCAATTACCCCCCCCCCCCCTCCACAGCTCTCGGTTACCCGCAGTCCTCTGCTCCCCACTACCCTTTGATACCCTAAAACCTTCAGTCACCCCGTACTTCAGTTACCCTTGCATCCTGCTGATACCTGAACATATAGCACTCAGCACAACCCTCTGCTACCCCAAAACCCTCGATTACGCCACAACATTCAGTTACCCCCTAGATGAGTCATGTTACAACACACCAGGGTAATTACCCTTGGTTCAGGAGCTGGCGATTCAAATTGCGGACAAACTCTCACATTTCTTGACATGTGTACTTTTGTGTCAGCTTCAGTGCTAATTTGTCGGGCCTTAAATAAAGGGAATGTTTCACCTTTCTGAAAGTTGTCAAATATACGCTGGTTTTAGTCGAAAATATGGAGTAAATGCTGCTGAAAACGATGGTGATATTTTTTATCTCCAAAGGTCACTTAATTTTATACAAATTAAGTTTTTAAATTTGGGATGATGACGTCATTATTGAGCTATAGACCGCCGCTGATTGGCTGACAAAGTGAGATTGGCTGAAAAGTCGCTGTCAGCCAATCAGCTAGCAGCCTATACCCCATTTTGCAAACTATCAATTGAATTGCTTAAAAACGGCTAAGTTTTTTTGGGAAATGACCTTAGTATGTTCGACATCATGAAATGATGTCGAAAAATACTAAGGTCATTTACCATAAGTTCATAAGGTCATAACGGCCAAAGATAATGGCTATCTCAGTTCAAAACCAATACAAAGGTGAAACATTCCATTTAAAATGGGCAAGTTTATACGGAAGGAAGTGTGACGAGAGTAGAATTGATCAGACTGATATCACTTCCGCGTGCGATCACGTGACTTCCCACTACGGAAGCCACGCCACGTCATCACTGTGTTATCACCGAGATAGCGCGAGGCTCGCGTCACCAACGGGTGAACACAGTGCGCGAACAGTCCGAGTTACATCATGCGGCGCGGGTCCAGGGGCATCGGGCCACGACCCCAAAAGGACTGAAATCGGCGAAAAGTTGACAAACTTAACGATTTTACGGAAAAATGTACGCAACTATTACGAAAGGTAGCGGTAAATTAATCCGAGAGTTACTGGGGTATATTTCATAACGCGACTTACTGGGGGAGGGGGGTTATCCCCCCCCTCGGATCTCCGGAACGACTGGACCGAATGTAAAAATTCAAATATAATTCGATAGCCCTGGAAAACTTATTGAGGGAAACATAATATTGTTGACCTCAGGGTCACCAATGACGTCACAGGTCAGGTCAAGTACAAAATGTTTGACCATGTCAAATGTCTCGATGGATGGAATTGTCGCGCAAAATTGCGATATTAAACGCATAAGCAGTCGATAAATCGGTATGATTCGTGTGTCTGACACTTCTAAGTACCTTTCTAAGCTGTTTATGACCTTGGATCAGGTCAAGGTCATCCGAGGTCACGAGGTCAAACTGCAGATTACGGTCATTAGGAGTTGTAACACATGTTTATGGGTTTGTTTTTCGTCTAGAACGAGAAAAATGGCCTTAGAACATTGTTCGTTCCATATAAATGGAAGTAAAAAGCAAAAACGGAAATGCGTTTTTTATGCATAGTAATGCTGTGAGAGGTGGTCGATTTTTGTCATTTAAAGGTCATAAGTCAGTCGTTTTTGAAGATATCGACTTCAAATTTGGTACACATATCTACCCAACACGTCTCGATCACATATAATCCGGTTTTTGGATAATTCTGATTTGTTTTTATTATTTTTGTTTACATTTTTTTTGGATTTCTCAAAATTTTGAATTTAAAAAAACCTCCAAAATCAGAGAACACAGCTTTATATCCTGGTCTATTGTCAGTATTTTGATTCAAGACAATTGAGTGTATCTCAAACATCGTACCTTTGAAAGCGTTTTCCGCAAACCATTATTTTGCAACAAAAACCGAAGAACATGACGTCACTCTGACGTCATTCCCCATTGACCTATCATAACCTCATAATTTTCCTTTTGCCAACATGTGTAGAATTGATGTGAAAGAAGGTACTGCAAGTTTAGTGACGATACTGGTGTTCGTTTAGGAGTTATTGCAAAATAACGGAAGGGGGGGAATAGCCCCCCCCCCCCCCCCCCCCCAGTAAGTCGCGGGTTAACTCACAACGCAAAGTTTGACGCGTTTTATTTTATTTTGCCAGACTTCTTGGGATTTGACCCTCTCCGAACCATTGTTTTACCCGTTCTGTAGCCACCATTGTCCAGAAACCACCCACAGCATGCTATAGAATGCTGTAGGCGCCGGCGGTGGCGTACACGACACCTCCGTGATTGGGCCAAACATTGGCGTAGCAACAGGGGAGGGGGAGCTATGGCCCCACTTATTGTTCAGAATTTGTCTATAACATCTTTTAATTTGTTAATTGATGCAAATTGATAGAGCAAAAGGTGCACCAAGAGAAGAAGAGCTCAAATCTGCAAAGAAATCTTGCAAATGGGGTTTAGGTTTCTCTCAGAACAATGATCAAAGTTGCACTGCCCTCCCCCCCCCCCCCCCCCCCCCATCCACTTTCGTGACGTTCCCTGGAGTAAGACTTCCTTCAGCAGCAAACGCCCGCCAACTGAACACAGTCCACGAGCCCTCTGAGTAACAATCGCGCGCAGCAAACTGTCACCGCTTTCACCGTTCACCTGCTTTGTAAGAGCAAACAAACGAGTGTAAACGAGATAAACTGCGACGTTATCGCGTCGGCGACTGCTGAGATGACGGCCAGACGCAGTGGCTTAGTCGTGTCGGAGCCGGCGGTGACTGGAGACTGCTTCTCAAAGGACTGCTGGAGGACTGAGGACTGAGGGGAGACTGAGCAGGGTGGCTGCTCGCAGGGGACAGGTTTTGTTCCCACCGTGTAAGTTGTGGCGGCTGCTGTGCAGCAGAGTTGGCATTGTTAAATTTGCAGACAAGTTCGCCGTATGAGTGATGTACTGGCGTGGTGTTTGGGTTTACTGGTT
This sequence comes from Chirona hameri, assembly GCA_036785665.1. Classification (NCBI taxonomy): domain Eukaryota; kingdom Metazoa; phylum Arthropoda; class Thecostraca; order Balanomorpha; family Balanidae; genus Chirona; species Chirona hameri. The sequence continues at coordinate 48,402 of JAXIVJ010008426.1, forward strand.
GGTAAACCCAAACACCACGCCAGTGGTGTTTGGGTTACAGCTCTGCAAGCGATGTAAAGAGCCTGATTCACGGGAAAATGCCTTGTTGATCTTGATTATGGTCGATCTTAGCAAAATATAGGGTTAAATTAGCTGAAGCGAGCTGTTGAAAATTTAATTAACGTTGGTGTAATAATAGTTCGTGGGCAAAAAAAAAATCATAGTGCTCCAATCCTGCAATATCACTCTAAGAATTCAAAACGAATCAACAATATCAAGTAAGAATTCAAGGGACCATTCAAGAAACTGGCTGCTTTGCAACACGTCTCAAATATCGCACTTGCTAGGTTATTCGTGTGGTTCAGTTTTCGGTGACTGCGCTTATGACGTGCTCAAAACTTTAGGATTAGCCTCCCATGGCCCGACCCCTGAGTAACTGGGGTCCTGTTGACACTATGGCCGGACCCCTGAGTAACTGGGGTCCTGTTGACACCATGGCCGGACCCCTGAGTAACTGGGGACCTGTTGACACCATGGCCCGACCCCTGAGTAACTGGGGTCCTGTTGCTCGTTTCTCTGAAAGTAGGGGTACTTATTTTCCCAATATTTGGCTATTTTTTTGTCCGTGGAAATAAGTGGAAGCTATAGTGATAGCCGATAGGTGAAAGTAAACTCATCATAACATTATTGAAAGAAGTAGAGTTGCTCTGAAAGTGTAACAGAAGAATGTTAGGCCTTGGGCTTGCAGCTTCTATTTGCAATTTGGAGATGCGTGATGCGCTTACTGATTGATACTGATATTGATTTATGGATGTGATGATCGGAACTGCCTGTCGAGGCAAACACAGGTAAGCATAGGTAATCACTCATTCTGGTGACCAGGTAATTGGGTATTGCTAAAGCTGCATACACATGTTTTTTGGTTGAATTTTCCACTCTTTGTGCTTATTTTTAGTCAGAATTTTCCACTCCGCACCCGGCAGAGCCCGGCAAGCCCGGCAGAGCTTCAAGCCAAGCATCAAGCCCCGCAGAGCATCAAGCAAGGCATCAAGCCCCGCAGAGCTTCAAGCAAAGCATCAAGCCCCGCAGAGCATCAAGCAAAGCATCAAGCCCCGCAGAGCATCAAGCAAAGCATCCAACGCTGGAGATGCACGTGCAGAGGCTAAAACTGGCTGAAACTCTCCTCTCACTGAGAGCTGCCCGTTGATGTTCCTCTCACCACCCCGAGGAACAACAGCAAACCCAACCTCCTCCCACTGGATGAACATTCGAAGACTCGGTCGAAAGCTGACCACCCTTCTCTCTCAGTCACCTTGCAGATGCAGAACATCAAATCCAACTTTCTCCCGCTGGAGGTAGTCTCTGAAAACTGACGCTTCTTTTCCCGCCACCCCAACAGAGCATCAAATCCGGCAGCCCGATGTTGGGGGTCCTCGGACCGCTGACGTCGCAGACGAAGCTGTTCTCGTCGCGGACCAAGCCGCGCGGGGACAGCTTCGTCTTCCGCATGCACTACCGCACCACCTTCGTCTTCATCATGGGCTGCTGCCTGCTGGTGACGGCCACTCAGTACCTCGGAGACAAGATCGCCTGTCTCGTCGACAAGGACTCGCTCTCGCAGAAGGTCATCGACACGTACTGCTTCATCTCGAGCACGTACACGCTGCCGTCCACGGCCAATATGGAGGTAGGTGTGCTGCCATATCCGGGGAAACTACTACCCCGGCTACTGCTAAGCGCTAAGGTCTAGGGAAAGCTACTACCCTGTCGGGGAATGTAAGGTTAAACTGCTGTCATATATGCCATACCTATATTGCCCCCTGCCGGTTTATGGTTGGCAATGATCTTTTATGAAGTTATATACATGAAGGAGTGGTGCTATATTCCGTGCTAAAGACTTCAGGGTTGCTGTTTACCTTCGTGTTTCCAACAACGGTGTGCTTCTGATAAGTATCCAAGGAAGGATGTCATCATGTGCGATAGGACAACACAGATTACGTCGCGACTACAAAGAAGGGTTGATTCAACAAAGAACAAGGAAACGTTGTTGAATCACTTGGTTGGCTCTACATGGATGTCGGACGACGCTGAAACGGAAGGGTTTAAAAACAAACAAAAAAACTGTCGCGAGATACTCGAAACGCGACGGGTAACTTCTCCAAGATATGCAAAAAAGCAAAGTGTTTTACTTCTCTATCGTGCTGACACTACTCGCGCTGCCGCCCGCAGGAAGGTCTCCAGGTGGCGCACCGCGGCCTGGGCCCGGCCGACCCCGAAACGGAGACCGTCTACCACAACTACTACATGTGGGTGCCGTACGTGCTGTTCCTGCAGGCGCTCTGCTTCTACATCCCCCACTGGCTGTGGAAGATGGTGCAGACTGACAAGGTCATCAACGTCCTACAGGTCAGTCAGTGGAGCCGCCGGTCCTGATGACGATGATGATGATGATGATGATGATGATTGGGGCATACGATTGTAGCATATAACCAAGGGCGGATTCAAAACGATAAAAAGTTGGTTTTGGGGGCAAATCCACAAAAGTCTGATACAGCTGCACAAACACGCTGGATTTCGCTTGCGTATGCATTAAAGCTGATTTATAATTAAACTCCCCTAGTAAAAGTTGCTTATATTTATTGTAAAGCAATGTGCCAATTCTTGGTTGATTTCAGACGGTTTGGGGGCCTTGGTCCCTTTGCCTCCCCTCCCCCTTAGATTCGTCAGTGCAAATAACACTGGTATTTCCAAGCGTCGCAACTGCCCATCTTATGTCACGCCCGCTGCCGGTTAATTTGGTTAGCCGAATGGTTTGGTTTAGGTTGAGTTGTCTTGGCGTGCCTAGTGAAAGGAACCCAGTAGCTTTCATAATGGGATTTTAATTGAGATAGCAGTTGTGAAGGTCATGTCGAGAAACCACTTACTGCATACTCTGATTGGTTGTACAGACTCTCCTACCGAATATATTTGATGTTGTGACTTGTGTCCTGTCATTCAGCGCTGTGTCAAAAAATGCAGCGCTGTGTCGAAAAGCTTCATATGGTAGCATGTGGTAAAGGCAGCGTTACCTACTGGACCAGCGAGCGAACCCTTCGCCACTGACAATATTATGCTAGTTATGTAAACAACTATTAGATGATCATTACATTTGTATTACAAATGTTTATAAATAATTACTTTAGCATAAGTTTCGAGCTCGTACAAAGCACTTCCTTTCTTCTTACCAAGCACACAATTTCATAACATCATAGGTGTCGATTTATATCTCGTTGGGGGGGGGGGGGGGTGTAAGAGCATCCCCAATGCTGATTTCAGCACCCCCAATCATGCTTTGAGCACCCCCAATAATATAATACTATATCGCCTTTGAAAAAGCAGAAATGTAGGAGATATTGGGGAACGCTGAACTACGGTAAAAGCCGAAATTGTAAATTACGCTTAAAGGGACTATCCCACCTTAACATTATATTTGAGTTGAGATAGCCATTGTGATGGCTGGACATTGAAATTAAGTATGGCAGCAGTTAAAACAACCACAATGATCTAATCAAAAAGATATTCGAGTTTGATTTTGACATCTGTAAAAAAATAAGGCCCATGTGTATTTGAATAGGGCCTCTAAACCGACAGCGTCGTCTCTTTACCCAACTGATAATGATAGTCGACTTGTTTTAAGGTCAGACTTGGAATATTTTCGTCTTTCATTTCTCGATCCCCGGGTGGTTCGCAATTTAAGCCAATCTAGACACCGGGTGGTTCTCTTTTTCTGCGCAATAGATGTCGACAAAAACTTGTGCCATACATTTGGCAGCACAAATAATTTCCCTGTTATTAAAAAAAAAAACGTATGACGTCACCAACCCAACTTTCCGCTTAAAACTAAAAGTTGATTATCTTCCTAGATAAAAAAAATTTCGGGAAAAAGTTCACTAATATGTTCAGCTGACCTCGCCTGGCATGTAGACATACAATTAAGTGTGATTCGACAACTTTTACAAAGGTGGGACAGTCTCTTTAAAGCGTAGGAGGTGCCGGCTTCTGCTGACAGTTCCAGAAGGCTGAGCTAGAAATGGTGTGTTGAAAATCGCACCGGTACTGCCATTTACTGAGATTCAGCGCGGTTAGAGCGCTTTTTAGGGTACGTAATAATCAACAAGGTGCTATTTTAGAGGGTAATAATTTGTAGTTTGGTACATGATACTTATATTTACAATTGTGCCTGAATCTGCAACGTATAAGGCAGGGGTGTAGGATCCTATTCAGTTGAGGGGGCTTCAGCCCCCCCCCCCCCCCCTCCCCCGCCCCCACTTGGCTTCAGCTCCCCCCCCCCCCAACTTGGACGAGGAAATGGGTCAAACTCGGGGGGAAATCTGTATTTGTGTGGATTTTGATGGTACTTTAAGCGATGTTTCCCAACTCAGCCCCCTCCCCACTTTTCTGGAGAAGCTACACCCCTGGTATAAGGATAACCCGAATATTGAATTAAGATATTTGGCCCCACGGTTAAGCTCTCGACAGTAATAGATTGGAGAGTAAGACATGTCTCCCGGGGCATGTCTCCCGTCTCCTGGGACATGTCTCCCGGGGCAAAGCCGAAATAGCCTCCCGGGGCAAAGCCGAAATAGCATTGAAAAATGTCGACGTTGCCGAAATTTGGTCTTGGTCTTGAATTTGTTTGGTCTTTTGAAAGAACGCCTGTCTATTTCCATAAAAAAATATATCCAGAATAGCATCCTTCAAAAGGGACAACTGTGGTTGCAACACTCGCATATAAAAGTACCTACATAGAAATGTGTTGTATTAAATATCGCTGCGTATGCGTGTGCAAGTCTGCATAATATTGTAGTCTACCACTGCTTACAATGGGATTTTAATCCGTAAACACTTCAATAGAAACGCTTAAAGCTCATAAGCTTTAAGTTCGAGGTAAGAGTAGAATAGAAATAAATAGAAAGCTACTTCGACTCATTCGGCATAACCCGCATTTTGCGGCCAAATCGAAATGACATCTTTTCCGATTTTTGCTTTGCAACAGCTGAATTATATCTGATGGCTCAAATGTCAAACCTGTTGTTGATGGCCAATTGATGTGACTTGCCAATGATGCGTGCAGATATTATGTATATAAAAACAGAAAAGTTGTGGCCTTCCCCAGTCTTCCCTAGGAGTCACTGAACAATAATTGTACCTGGGTCATCAAGCATGATCCTGAAATAATTGGTCTGATGTAATGCGTCTCATCTAAATAGAAAACAGTTGCATACTTTCCCATTGACTTATAATGGTTATATAAGGAACTTTCCCATTGACTATACTATATAATGAAATTACCTGACTTTAGGTCACTGATATACAAATCCGAGGTAACAGAGACGTAAGGTATGCACCTACTACCTATGGCCGGATAACGTCCTGTTAGTTTTAAAGCGCCCAAACACTGAGGCACGACCACAAACTGTTTTGGAAGTGGGGTCACTTAACCTGACCTGATGACCTGACCCGAAAGGATTCGATTTAAAGCAAAATATCACACAATGTGGGTAATTGATGCACAAACTGCTGTGGCAAAACTAATGCCGCTTTTTCTCCCCTATTCCCTAACAAAAACATTAGGGGCGTCCAAAAGCCCCCAGGGCACGGCGCAGCTTAATGATGTACTGCCAGATGGAATCTTCTGGCAACCAAAACTCAGCCGTTTACTGATGTATTGCCAGATGGAATCTTCTGGCAACCAAAACTCAGCCGATTACTGATGTATTGCCAGATGGAATCTTCTGGCAACCAAAACTCAGCCGATTCTGGGAACCAAAACTCATCCGATAACCGATTTCGCTCGCTCGTGCATTAAAACTCTGTTTTAAAATCAAACTTGAAAGTTTCCAAAGTGGTTTACATTTTCTCAATAGCCATAAACGAAACCAATGTTTGATCGATTGCAGTCGTTTCGGGGACATGGGCCGATGCCCCTTGCATCCGCCCGTGAGTTCCCCAATAATTTCTGAAAATCCACACAGCATGAACAACATGCACCACTTTCGAAATGTGCGTCACTTCTCGCAATATATACCCACTAAATGACGAATGTGCGATTCGCGAAAATGTTTTCGAAATATATTGCTTTCGAAAAATTGTTTTGTTTTGGTATATCTTGATAATGTAGCCAAACCAATACCATATTACCAATACCAATACCATATTACCAATACCAATACCATATTACCAATACCAAATACCATAAACCAATACCATATTCAACATTGTCAGGCGCCTTATTACCCTTAATACCCCTTATTAGTACATTCGCAGCGATTTGGCAAAGTTACTGGTTTCCTTTAACCCGCGCCGTACCAGTGGTCGGCGCCACCTTCGCCGTGCCGGGGGGGGGGGGGGGTGTTTAGACGCCCTCCTCTAACTCGAACACTAAAAGGGCTAGAAAGACGCGAAAAAATGCGTTCGAAAGATCTCGACAAGCACATTCGACAGTACTCAGAATGTTTTTCCTAAAGCCAATATTGAGGTCACCAGAGGTCATCAAATGTAACATTTTCCAGTTTTAGGACCTCGCTCCAGAAACTCCCAGTTATCACAGGAACTATGATAGCTAGGAACAAACAGAAAACAGCAATGGAAAGCTCTTGCAACATGCAATCGACAAAGTATACTCATATTTTAGCTCAGGTCAATAGTTGAGGCTCCAGAGCTCATCAAATGTAAAAAAGGCGATTTGTTTACAAAACAGTTTTTCACTAATAGCTTTTTACCTAATAATGGCAAGGCAATAATTTTGATGTCATCGTATTTGTCTCGTCAAGGTGCTATGACTCATATTAATGTTGACCAGGTTAGGTCAACTTCAAACATTTGACCTCATGACAAGGTCAAGTGGTGACCCAAGTAGGTCATGTTGTATATGGGAAGACGTGCCTCGACGAGATAAACACATTGGTGTCGGTTTCACTTCTCTATCCTCATTATGTCGAGAGTTATTGGCATACAACTGTTGGTGACCTCGGATGACCTCTGCTGGCCCTGTAGGGGTCACTGAAACAAAAATGGCAGCTAGGTCATCATGAATGGCCTATAATAACATGATCCAGAAGGAATTAGACTGATATCTTGCGTATCCTTGGCATAGGAAGCATTTTAATATTTCCCCATTGACTTATAATGGGGAGGTCACGAAATTGATCCGATCTTAGGTCGCTGATATAAAAGATCAAAGATAAATGAATTGTATATATATATTATATATATAATATATATATATATATATATATATATATAATATATATAT
>JAXIVJ010008427.1:0-7500 GCA_036785665.1 Chirona hameri
AAACTCTGGCTTTGGCACAACTGAAAACATTTTTGGAGGTGGGGTCACTTGACCTGGTCTGGTGACCTGACCTGAGATGACTTGAGGTTATTTTTTTTTCGAAGTGTGCGCAATTGATGTCCTAATAGGTGTGCCAAAACTCGGCGGCGCTGCGCGCCGCCGTTTTTTCGCTATCTTTGAAAAACCTGAGGGGGGGGGGGGGGGGGGGGGGGGGGGGGGGGGGGGGGCGGGCGGAAATCAACCCCCCTGCAGTGCGCGGGTTAATATTCGAGTTTTCGACCTTCACATTGAGGTCGTTATCAAGAAAGTTTAGCAACACTTCTTGATACACTTCTTGATAACGACCTCAATGTGAAGGTCGAAAACTCGAATATGAATATAAACCTGATTAGAAGCCGATAAGTCTATAATTTAACATTATAATGCCTAATCAGAAAAGCTTAAAAACATTCTTCAAATATGTTTAGCACATTTTATTTTGATACCGTACCCATAAATTATTACTAGCACCCCGTGATGAATTAACTATGTATCGCGTTTTCAGATGGTAGACAATTTATCATAAACAAATCATAGCTTCTGTAAGTATAATCTTGGAACTTAGTACGTTGAACAGGAATTAGGAGAAGTATGTAAGGCAAAGTTTGAATGTTGCGGTGGGTATAGGTAAAGTACCGAATAAAGTAAAATTATTTCGTTATAAGTTCGTAATTGATATAAGCATGCAAGTTTATTATGTCTTTATATGTCATGCAAGTTTATACACACATCCAATTCACTAATTTTCGAGCCGTACATCTGCCTGTCTGTGTGTCTGTCGTTTGTGTGTCCTCATTTCTTTAGCCACACGTAAGAACACAGACGGCAGCACCGATGACGATTCAATTTGCACACACGACAGCTGCAAGCTTTGTGACGATCCACGGCAGAACATCAAGTCGCTGTCCGATGTCTGTGTCGGCCACAGCACGCGCCAGAAGGGGGCATGTTCTTCCATTGGTTCAACATGCAGAAAAACCCGAACGAAATGTGTGTGTAAAATGTGAAAAATGCAAAACATGGATGCAATCCCAGGTCGATATCTCGGAAATTTAGAGTCCGATCGGCACGGGAAAAACACAGACGTGTAGATAAATGAACCGGCTGGCGAATGCAATGTGGATCGGCGAGCAGCGCGTGGCACGTGCAAAGTAAATAGCGAAATAATTTCAATTTCATGGTTTTACAACGTTTTTCACGAGTAAAGTAAGAACTCGGAACCTATCGCATGCAAAACGATGAAACATTTGCAATTGTGTAGACAAATGTACCGGCTTTATTAATGCATGTAAAACTGAAGCTTATCAATCAGTATTTATGCATTTAAATCGATTTGGGATATACAATTTGACAATTTTAAAACATTTGTATGACTACACCACCATGCCGTCAAATGCAGATGGTGTTGCACGATAGAAGTTATACAGCTGTACAACACATTCATTTCTGACCAATATTCACCCAAAATTTACGCGTATTTTCAAACATTAAAGTTATAAATAAAGTTTTAATAAAACGCTGTAATACCTATTTTGGTCGGCGAAATTCGGGACGGTAAAGCTTGCAATAGCTACCGAATATTGGTTTCATAGTAACTATTCTCGAAGAACATGCTGTGCTTGAAACGCACTCCCGTTTGACGGATCACAGGTTGATAAATGCAATTTTCGAACGATTTAGTGTAACCCCAAATCAGTTAACGGCACAACCGACGCCAAGGGCGTCGCCTCTTCGCGCAGCGATGCAAGCGGGAACTGCTTGTTCATTCACTTTTCAAACGGCGTATGTGATAAACTTCTATCAGAACAAAACCAGATATTATCAGCTAAATGACAATCAAAGTTGTTTAGCTCAGAAAAAGCAGCAGACATTATAACTACATAAAGTGAATTGGGCTGGGCCTCCGCAAAATTTGACTTTCGATAAGAGCGACGAAATTGTCCAATAAGCGTGCCCCACCTACATAGTAGTCATGAGTGTCGGTTTATGTAGGTAAGCTTGAGAGGGCCCTAACCACAGGGGCGTCGGAAGCTGGGGGAAAGGCTGGACACGTTCCCAACTTTTCCCCATTTTTGCATTGGGCGTGTGGGCGTTGCATGGGACAAAATCGCCTTTAGAATGCCGATGCCCCCCCCAAACAAAAAACAGAAGATAAAAAATTGCAGGTGGCGGTACCTTTGCCTCGCCCCAAGTACCGTTAACGTCAGGTTGACGTACCCTCATGGGTACGCCCAGTTAGCGTTGTATTCATTTTCACTTTCAGCGTCGAGTCCCAATCTGTCAAAAAACAAACATGAGAGTAGATCTCGTCGAGTTATGCACGAATATGTCATCAGTTGTGTCATATAGGTCACGGGCTTCAGAGGTCAGCAAAATATTGAAAGGATACCCTGTAATTTTTCTCGCATACCATCCGATTTCACTGCAACATCCTACATAGGAATCCATGCCATGCCAGCTTTCATCGCAATCGACACAATTAGATCCGCAGGTCAAAGGTCAAGGTCATGGCGATAAATACGTCTTTTTAAGACGGTGCATCGTGTAGTGTTAATATTTTGGGTCCGATTCGGTCGTCGTAACCTGTAACAGATTATTCACCGTGACAGCTTTCAACACGTCCAATGAGATTTTCACCGGAGGTCAAAGGTCAAGTGATGGTGAAACTGCATGTACCTTTTAATTAAGATAGGATTCCTATCATTTAATTCGTTTGCCGTCCGACTGTAGCAAAACAATCTTCACATGGGAGTCTTAAGTTTGTCGTTTTTTTTCTCTCTTCTTCAAACAGATCATCAGAATCTCCACCAAAGGTCAAAGGTCATGGTCGCGATGAGAAATAGTATTTTGTTAATACGTGGTATCCTGATTATTTTTCGTTTACCGTCCGATTCCATCAAAAACACTGTGGCATGCGAATGCGGATTGATGAAGCACTGCATACGAGCAAAATATCTGTCACGGACATATGGCATTTCCAATTGTGCCCTATTGCTATGCAATACGCAGGCTGTGTGAAACACAAGTGAAAAACAACTGTGCCCCTGCCCCTCCCTGCCCCTGTTCTGCCTCGTCCCTCTTCTTGCCCATTCCCTATGTATACCCAGGTACATTCTCTGACCATACCCTTCCCTGCCCATGCCAAGCCCCTTCCTCTTCCCTGCTCTGTCCCTACTCCGACCTTGTCCCTTTCCTTGTCACTGTCCCTACCCTGTCCTGCTCCTGCCCCAGTCCTGCCCCTGCTCTGCCCTATCATGACCCTACCTCTATTCTGTCTATGCCCTGCCTTACACTGCCCTTACAATGCCCTGTCCATACCGTGCCCGTTCTGCCTCTTCCCCAGCCCCACCGCTAATCTGACTCTGCCATGTCTTTACTCTGCCCCGTTCGTGTCCTGTCGTGTCCTGCCCTGTCTTTGTCCTGCCCTTCCATGCTAATGTCTTTGCCCTGCCTCTGTCCTGCATACCGTATCCTGCTTACCCTGTTCTACCTCTGTCCTGCCTATCGTATCCTGCTTACCCTGTTCTACCTCGGTCCTGCATACCGTGTCCTGCTTACCATGCCCTGCCTCAGTCCTGCATACCGTGTCCTGCTTACCCTGTTCTGCCTCGGTCCTGCATACCGTATCCTGCTTACCCTGTTCTGCCTCGGTCCTGCCTATCGTATCCTGCTTACCCTGTTCTACCTCAGTCCTGCATACCGTGTCCTGCTTACCCTGTTCTACCTCTGTCCTGCCTATCGTATCCTGCTTACCCTGTTCTGCCTCTGTCCTGCATACCGTATCCTGCTTACCCTGTTCTACCTCTGTCCTGCATACCGTGTCCTGCTTACCCTGTTCTGTCTCTGTCCTGCATACCGTATCCTGCTTACCCTGTTCTGCCTCGGTCCTGCATACCGTGTCCTGCTTACCCTGTTCTGCCTCAGTCCTGCATACCGTGTCCTGCTTACCCTGTTCTACTTCGGTCCTGCATACCGTATCCTGCTTACCCTGTTCTGCCTCAGTCCTGCATACCGTGTCCTGCTTACCCTGTTCTGCCTCGGTCCTGCATACCGTGTCCTGCTTACCCTGTTCTGCCTCGGTCCTGCATACCGTATCCTGCTTACCCTGTTCTGCCTCTGTCCTGCATATCGTATCCTGCTTACCCTGTTCTGCCTCGGTCCTGCCTATCGTATCCTGCTTACCCTGTTCTACCTCGGTCCTGCATACCGTGTCCTGCTTACCCTGTTCTACCTCTGTCCTGCCTATCGTATCCTGCTTACCCTGTTCTACCTCTGTCCTGCATACCGTGTCCTGCTTACCCTGTTCTACCTCTGTCCTGCCTATCGTATCCTGCTTACCCTGTTCTACCTCGGTCCTGCATACCGTGTCCTGCTTACCATGCCCTGCCTCAGTCCTGCATACCGTGTCCTGCTTACCCTGTTCTACCTCTGTCCTGCCTACCGTGTCCTGCTTACCCTGTTCTACCTCTGTCCTGCCTATCGTATCCTGCTTACCCTGTTCTACCTCGGTCCTGCATACCGTATCCTGCTTACCCTGTTCTGCCTCAGTCCTGCATACCGTGTCCTGCTTACCCTGTTCTACCTCTGTCCTGCCTACCGTGTCCTGCTTACCCTGTTCTACCTCTGTCCTGCCTATCGTATCCTGCTTACCCTGTTCTACCTCGGTCCTGCATACCGTATCCTGCTTACCCTGTTCTGCCTCAGTCCTGCATACCGTGTCCTGCTTACCCTGTTCTGCCTCGGTCCTGCATACCGTGTCCTGCTTACCCTGTTCTGCCTCGGTCCTGCATACCGTATCCTGCTTACCCTGTTCTACCTCTGTCCTGCATACCGTATCCTGCTTACCCTGTTCTACCTCTGTCCTGCATACCGTATCCTGCTTACCCTGTTCTGCCTCTGTCCTGCATACCGTGTCCTGCTTACCATGTTCTGTCTCTGTCATGCCATGTTCTGCCTCGGTCCTGCCTACCGTGTCCTGCTTACCATGTTCTGCGTGTCCTGCTTACCCAGTTCTGCCTCTGTCATGCTATGTCCTGCCTTGTCCTGTCCAGACTTGTTCTGTCCCGCCTCCGCCATGGCATGGCTCTGCCCTGTCTTGCCCTATCTCGCTTCTTCCCTGGAACGCTTCTGCCCTACCCTGCATCTACCCTGTCCTGTCCTGTCCCGCCTCTGCCCTGCCCCGCCTCTGCCACGTCCAGCTTCTGTCCTGTTCCGCTTCTGTCCTGTCCCGCTTCGGCCCTGTCCCGATTCTGCCACGTCCGTTTATTTCCTGTCTCGATTCTGCCCTGCCCCGCCTCTGCCCTGCGCTGTTATATTGGGTCACGCGCAGGCAAAACAGAGTTGTGACAATGGAGATATGATATATTACCGATGGTGGACTTTATTTTTGTTTCTGCTTTTAGTTGAAACGAAATCAAGCAGTCGCACAAAACAGCCGAAATAAAATCGGCATCCAGAAGTTTGCCATTGTCGACAATGCATTTTGAAGGATCTAGTCGGGTCTACTCTCAGCAATGGAGAGTTTAAAGGAAGTAAAACATCGCAATACACAAAGTCATATCCCGTGAAAGAAACATGCAAGCAGCCGGCGCCCGACATGACTCGATGCAGGAGGTGGCGGTTAGATAGTAATACACAATCGATTTAACCCGTGAAGTGCCTGGGGGGCGGATATCACTTCCCCCTGAGGTTTTCATGAATAGCGGAAAACGGCGTGGCGCAGAGACGCCAAATTTGGCATAGCTGTTTGGGCATCAATAACCCACATTGTGTTACATTTTTGACCTGAGGATAATCTCAGGTCAGGTCAACAGGTCACGTCCCTTCCCCGGCAGTTTGTGGTTGGCGCGAACCCCGACAGTGCACGGGTGATTTTTTTATATATCAAAATATTACGCGTCGCCCTGCCCTGCCCCACATTCTGTCTTGCCCTGTCCCACCTCTGTCTTGCCTTGCCCTGCCTTGCCCAGACTGCCTTGCCCTGCTCCGCCTTATCCTGCCAGGTCCTGCCCTGTCTTGCCTCTTCCTCGCCTCTGCCTCGTCCTGTCCTGCCCTGTCCCACCCTGCCCTGCCCCGCCCTGATTGGCCCTGTTCTGTCCGTTGCCGCCGCCCTGTCCTGCCCCGCCCTGCCTGGACCTGCTCTGTCCGCTGCCGCCGCCCTGTCCTATCCCGCCCTGCCCTGTCCCGCCCTGCCCGGCCCTGCTCTGTCCGCTGCCGCCGCCCTGTCCTGCCCCGCGCAGTGGCGCCGGCACAGCTGTTGCATTGGCGTGCTCTCGGTTAGATAAGTCAAGTTAGATTACCGAATACCGAGCAAAGGTTTTGGTCAAATTGTCAAATATTATGGTCATGACTAGATAGTATAGTTTGAATAGCAATATAGGCCAACGTGACTAAAATGTGTATTAGTCGAAGGGAACTGTTCTATATGGTCGCAGCGGCCGGCATCCACAATTTTGGCAACACAGGACCCGTATCTTTTTTTTTACGGTGGCCTAAATTTTAGGGGTGGCAATGCCACCCTAGTGTGACGGCAGGAGTGACAGTCTGCCACCCCTGCCCCTATGGTGGCGACGCCCCCAGTGTCACGGCAGGAGTGGCAGTCTGCCACCCCTGCCCCTATGGTGGCGACGCCCCCAGTGCGACGGCAGGAGTGGCAGTCTGCCACCCCTGCCCCTCTGGTGGCGACGCCCCCAGTGTGACGGCAGGAGTGTCAGTCTGCCACCCCTGCCCCTATGGTGGCGACGCCCCCAGCGTGACGGCAGGAGTGTCAGTCTGCCACCCCTGCCCCTATGGTGGCGACGCCCCCAGTGTGACGGCAGGAGTGGCAGTCTGCCACCCCTGCCCCTATGGTGGCGCCGCCCACAGTGTGACGGCAGGAGTGGCAGTCTGCCATCCCTGCCCCTATGGTGGCGCCGCCCCCAGTGTGACGGCAGGAGTGGCAGTCTGCCACCCCTGCCCCTATGGTGGCGACGCCCCCAGCGTGACGGCAGGAGTGACAGTCTGCCGCACCTGCCCCTCTGGTGGCGCCGCCCCCAGTGTCACGGCAGGAGTGTCAGTCTGCCACCCCTGCCCCTATGGTGGCGCCGCCCCCAGTGTGACGGCAGGAGTGGCAGTCTGCCACCCCTGCCCCTCTGGTGGCGCCGCCCCCAGCGTGACGGCAGGAGTGTCAGTCTGCCACCCCTGCCCCTATGGTGGCGACGCCCCCAGTGTGACGGCAGGAGTGGCAGTCTGCCACCCCTGCCCCTATGGTGGCGCCGCCCACAGTGTGACGGCAGGAGTGGCAGTCTGCCATCCCTGCCCCTCTGGTGGCGACGCCCCCAGTGTGACGGCAGGAGTGGCAGTCTGCCACCCCTGTCCCTATGGTGGCGCCGCCCACAGTGTGACGGCAGGAGTGGCAGTCTGCCACCCCTGCCCCTATGGTGGCGACGCCCCCAGTGTGACGGCAGGAGTGGCAGTCTGCCA